>CAJDSM010000622.1:0-33683 GCA_903981925.1 Ostrea lurida
GAGTTTACTCAGGTGACCTAAAAATCCTAGTGAACACCCTGTATATGGACACTTATTTGTATATATATGCATATATATATAGTACATAAAACAGTCAGTAGGAAAAAAAAAATCCAAAACCCTGTCCTGGAATCCATACTTTTACTTCAGGAATCATGAAATTGACGAATTTAGTAAAGGACTTTACTGCTATGCATCACTACACATTTAGCTTTTCTTACAAATGCACAGTTGTAAAGAAGATTTTTGAAAATTTATATTTTTTTGACAATTTTTTCCCCACCCTAAGGCCCCATGGGTGCACAAGTCCTGAAATTTACAAATTATGCCTCCCCTTGTCCCAAAGATGCTTCATATCAAATTTGAAAAGAACTGGAATGGCAATTATCAAGAAATTAAAAATGTTTACGCACAATGGATGGGCGCAAAACAATATCAGTAGCTCACCTGAGTGACTCAGGTGAGCTAATAAATCAAGTTTAACAAGGTAATGCAAGCATAGCATCCCCTAGCAACATAAGATTTATAAACAATAGCCAATAGTGACCTTGACCTTGAAAATCAATAGGGTTCATCCTCTCTCCATGTCAACAACAATTTTGGAAGGATTGATGATCCTCTGATGAATGCTCATTTTCTAGCTTGTTCACAAGACTGAGGCAGTCAATACCAGTAGTAACTTTGACCTTAAAAATCAATAGGGTTCATCCATTCTCCATGGGCAACATTTGTGGAAGGTTTGATGATTCCTTGATGAATGCTGTGTGTACTAACTTGTTCACAAAAATTTTAGTCAATAGTGATATCGACCTTTGACCTTGAAAATCAATCAGATTCATCCACTCTCCATAGGCAACATTTGTGGATGGTTTGATGATTCTCTGATGAATGCTGTGTCTTCTTTCTTGTTCAAAACATTTTAAGCCATAGTCAAATGAATCAATAGGGTTCATCCTCTCTCCAAGGGCAACAATTGTAAGGTTTAATGATTCTCTGATAAATGCTGTGTCTTCCATCTTATTCACAATGATTTTAAGCAATAGTCAATGGTGACATTGACCTTTGACCCTGAAAATCAAAAGGGTTCATCCTTTCTCTATGGGCAACACTTGAAAAATGTTAGGTGATTCTCTGGTGAATGCTGTGTCTTCTATCTTGTTCACAAGAATTTTAGGCCATAGTCAAGTGACCTTAACCTTTGACCTTAAAAATCAAATCTCCATGGGCAACATTTGTGGAAGGTTTGATGATTCTCTGATGAATGCTGTGTTTCGATCTTGTACACAAGAATTTTAAGCCAAAGTCAATAATAATGACCTTGACCTTTGATCCTTCATTTTGAAAATTAATAAGATTTATCCCCTTCCCATGGCCAACATTTGTGGAAGGTCTGAGGATCCTCTGATGAATGCCCTTGCTTCTATCTTGATCACGTCAAGATTCCAGACACACACACACACAAAGCTGCACGAAAGCGATGCTATATATCCATTCCACAACTAGTTGCCAGGGGATAAAAACTCTTATAAATTCACTTCATTTAACATTCTTAATCACCATACATTTATTTACAATGGTTTTCGGGAAACCCTTTTGAAAAACAAACCAGTTGCATCTTTGGGAAGACAGGCTAATTAAAAGAAAATAACTTAGATGGAATTTATACCTTTTTGTTTCAGATTCTGAACACAGAAAGACAGAGGTGAAGGTCGTAGTAATGATTTGGATGGACTGGTACTCTCTGTCTGATTCAACATGTCTGTAATAAATAACAACATAAATGACCTATAATTAATTATTGAGCATCACTTATAATAGCTTAAAGCAATATCAGCTCTAAATCTGAAAATTCTATATTGCTGTGAAAAATTGTTATTATAGTATTGCAAGTATCTTTACCATGTCCATAATCAGTAATAAAAACAAGATGTGTTTGGTGAAACATGAATGCCCCCGTATTCCACATGCCAGTGGAAGGGGCTTTTCATAAGGATTATGCATGTGAAATATGAAAGGTCTAGCCCTTACCATTGAAAATTTATGGCCAATGTTCAAGTTTTTAAAATATAGGTCAAAATTCAAGGTCAAGGTCAAACATTTGGTACCAGATAAAAGGACATGTCATAAGGAATACACATATGAAATATGAAAGCCCTACCTTTTGCCATTCAAAATTTATGAACAATGTTAAAGTTTTTGAAAAGTTCAAGATCAAGGTAAGGAGGTCAAAATTTTGGCACCATCTCAAAGAGATTTTGCGTTAAAAGGTTCAAGAGAAATATCAAAGCCCTAGTACTTACCATTCAAAAGTCAATGTTGGATGTTTTTGAAAGTTTTTGAAAGTATGTCAAGGTTTAAGGTCATAAGGTCAAAAATTCAGGTATCAATGGAAAGGTCTTGTCATAAGAAACATATATGTGAAACATCAAAGCCTTAGTACTTGCCATTTAAAAGTTATAACTAAGATTAAAGTTTTTAAAACGCAGGTCAAACTTCTAGGTCAAAGTCAGGTCAAAAATGTTGGTACCCACGGAAAGGTCTTGTCATAAGAAACATACATATGAAATATCAAAGCCCTAGTGCTTACCATTTAAAAGTTATAGCCAAGGTTAAAGTTTCAGACAGAATGACAGACAGGACAAAAACAATATGCCTCCCGATCTTCGATCACGGGGGCATAATAAGATGTTAAAACACTGATGCCCCCAGATTGCAACAATGTAGAACTGTAAGACATTGTAGTTGAAACTATTGTAAAAAGCAATATTGAGAATGTTTTAGTAATTTTTATTTTGATCACCTTTTATTTAGCATTCAAAGCCAAAGTCACAACATCAACCAATTTGGGTACCAAATGAAAAGTCTACTCTTCTCACAAGAAATGAATGTGCGAAATGAAAGCAGCACCACTTACAATTTGAAAAATATGGCTTATATTAGAATTTTTTAAAAGTATGTCAAAGGTCAATGTAAAGGTCACAAGGCCGGAGATTTTGGTAGCAATGGAAAGGTCTTGCCACAAGGAATACACATACCAAATATGAAGTGTACTTCTTATAATGCAAAAGATTTGACCAAGGTTAAATTTAGGGTTTTTTTAATTTCCAAAAACTAGGTCAATGTTAAGGTCACAAGGTCAACATTTGGTACATATAGAAAGGTCTTTCCACAAGAAATCCACATGCTAAATTTGAAAGCAGTACCTTATTCTGTTTAAACAAGATGTGTTTGTGAAACACGAATGCCCCCGTATTCCACATGCCAGTGGAAGGGGCTTGTCAGAAGGATTATGCATGTGAAATATGAAAGGTCTATCCCTTACCATTCAAAAGTAATGAATAATTTCAAAGTTTTTGAAATGTAGGTCAAAGTTCAGAGGCAAACATTTTTGTACCAGATATAAAGGGTCTTGTCATAAGAATACACATGTGAAATATGAAAGCCAATCTCATGCCATTCAAAAAATATGGTCAATGTTAAAAGTTTTTGAAAAACAGTCAAAGTTCAAGATCAGATGAGGAGGTCAAAAGATTTTAGTATCATCCACTGGAAGAATATTTTATCATAAAGAATATTACAAGGATAGATATCAAAGCCCTAGTCCTTACCATTCAAAGTTATAGCTAAGGTTAAAGTTTTTGAAAAAGTAGCGTCAAACTTCAAAGTGTCAGGAGGTCAAAAACTTGGTACCCACGGACAAGGGCTTGTCATAAGAAACATGCATGTGAAATAATCAAAGCCCTTAGTACTTACCATTCAAAAGTTATTAATTATGAAGGTTATAAGTTTTTGAAACATAGGTCAAACTTCTAATGGCAAGGTCAGTGGCAAAAATTTTGGTACCCACGGAAGGTTCTTGTCATAAAAAAACATACATGTGAAATATCAAACCTAGTACTTACCATTCAAAAGTTATACTAAGGGTAAGAGTTTTTGAAAAGTAGGCCAAACTTCAAGGTCGGAAGTCAGAGGTCAAAATTTTGGTACCCACAGAAAGGTTTTGTCATAAGGAACATACATGTGAAATATCAAAGCCCTAGTACTTACCATTCAAAAGTTATAGCCAAGGTTAAAGTTCAGACAGAGTGACAGAAGACAGAATGACAGAGTGACAGAATGACAGACAGGACAAAAACAAAATATGCCCCCCGATCTTCGATCACGGGGGGCATAAAAATATGGCTAAAATTAAAATTTTCTAACAGTAGGTCAAAAGTCACTGTAAAGGTCGCAAGGTCAAAGATTTTGGTACCCATAGAAAATCCTTGTCACAAGGAATTCACATACCAAATTTAAATAAGTCTTCAAACTTCGTTTGGGAGACTTAAAAATCTACCTCTTCTGGTGTAAAAGATCTGACCAACTTCGAGTTATTGCCACAGACATACAGACACACAGACCAAAAACTATATATGCCCCTGAATCTTCCGGTTTCAGGGACATAAAAAGCAATACTACTACTGCAAAACATTTCATAAAATCTAATCAGACAACATTAACAAAAGTAGAATAAGTGACATGAAAAAATCAAACATAAAATACAAAACATTGGATCTGAGATTGGAGGCATACTACCCAAATCAACCCCCGGGATGTCCATTCAAGATGGGAGTACAACTCTGGTGTGTGAAATTATACAAGAAATCTTAAAAAAAAAAAAAGTGATACAAGAAGAAGATCTAATTTATAACTGTATTATAATTGTACCTACCCAGTTTAGATGGAGCAAGAATAGAAGACTTGTGTGGGCCACTGCTTTTGTTATCTAAGAAAGACAAAGTCACAGTGAGATAATATCACATTTCATGAAATGGCTATTCATGTGAGTACTGCTTGGGAATTTACCTGTGCCACTTGAGGTTTGAGATTTTGAAAACACTGAACTAGAACCAAGTCTACTAGGAGCTATATACACTGCAAAAAGATTGTAAAACAGTCTATTGTTATTAGTTAAATCAACAGCAACGTGGTAAGTAAATCAAATACGAACAAAATAATAATAAAATGTCTGTTTAAAGTTAATCTGCAAATCATGTAATAGTGTTGAATATGAACATGTTCAAGGTAATAAAAATCTGACACCCCTGGATATAATTTCAAATATGTCAATTCGTATTTACTTATTTCATTTTTTGCAATTCTATTTTTCTAAATCTAAAATGTTCCTTGCTATTAAAATGACAATTTTACTTATCAGTTTTGATAAACGATAATATCATAGCTCTAAACAGACATTTCTTCCTTTTGCCCCAAATTTTACAGATAACTGAATCAAATATTAACAAAATATTTAAAAAGTTAACGTCATGGAAACAGTGACAACATGCAAACCTGGGTGTGTGTTAAATGTGGAGTGAGAAGAGTTTGAAACAACATCTGATTTCAGCATGGGGCGAGGCCCAAACGGGTTTGGCGGGACCACTCCTACAAATACATCATCCATATCATTCTTGTTAATATCCATTCATTCTGAACCAAGATAGTTAGCATTATATACACATATGTATATAAAAAAAAATTATGAGGCCAAAGTGTAGCCTATTTAGATACATGTATATCTTCAAATGATATTGCTCATAGTAGTCAAAGAGGGGACAACAAATTTTTACTGAATTAAAAATAAAGTTTTTTTAAAAAAAAAGGATTTGCTACTCCAAAGGGCCTGCTTCAGATAAAGTTCTTGAAATTTATAATGTCCTATAGTGACACCTTAAAGTCTTTATACTATACTACAAGGAAGAAGTCTACTGTGATAAAAAGATCGCTTAGTCCTTCCTGTTTGGGAAAAATATTAATTTTGTCCCATAAACTTACCATGAAATGATCCAGTATTACCGTCTTTTGTCTAAAAGTAAAGTTTATTTGTACAATAAAAGTAAAATGCATGTCTTGTAAATTCAGAAAATTGTTACTTGAATAGACCTAAACATTTTATACTGTAAAACATACATATACAATGTATCAATTAAAGTAAAATCAGTTCCTTGACCATGTTGGCAAAAGTTCTGCAATTCTAAAATCTATCTGGAAGGATCTGAATATGATATTTAATATGATGAAATCTGCAAGGATTTATAATTATGCACCAGTAAAAAAAAATTTACCCAAAGGGAAAAATTGATATTTTAAAATGCATTTTGACACAGTTCTATATTTATATAGGTATAAACCTGAGGTGACTCCGAGGATTCTTTTTGTCCTCCACTGTCTTCTCTTTTATCATCTGCAGATTCTAAAACAGAGTTTGAAACAGGTTTTCATAATTATACAAGTAGCAATACATATGATGTGTTGGCAAATCCTGCTCCATAGCATTTGATACCATCACAAAAAGAGTACAACTTTCCAATGTCTTACATCTAATGTTGAAGGGCTATTGCTCAATAGTTGAGGACCTGATTGATTGATAGATTGATTATTTATTGTTTTACATCCCTCCGAGAATATTTCACTCATATGGAGACGTCACCATTGCCGGTGAAGGGCTGTAAAATTTAGGCCTATGCTCAGCACTCAGGGCCTTTGAGCAGGGAGGGATATTTATCGTGCCACACCTGCTGTGACACGGGGCCTTGGTTTTTCCGGTCTCATCCGAACGACCACCCCATTCAGTCGCCTCTTATGACACGCAAGAGGATGCTGAGGACCTATTCTAACCCGGATCCCCACGGGCCGTTGAGGACCTGCAGAGAATTCCCTAATAATGTATAGATCTAATAACATGCAAGTTCTTTATAAAGTGGGACATTACACTCAATTTCTGTATATTCCAGTATCTCACTGTATCATGTTATCAAGATGTTTTCTAACTAACATTTTAAACGTATATCTATAAAATATGAAAATTTTAAAAACACTAACATGTAACTGTTATGTTAAAAAAAATACATCATTTCCTCAACCTACACAGTAAAAGCTTAATTTCTCCCTTTAAAATCATGATGATGAAACTTTAGTTTGCTTCATGTAATCATGTTAGATGAAACTGAAGAGTTCCATTGTATCGTGCTACTTCATCAAATCAATCTATTGAGCGCAAAAAGAGACGCGATTCATTTTTTAAATCTTACAAGATCCTTGACTCTTCCCTTACCTTAGACTTGTTAATAATAAAAAATATATATACGAAAAATTCAGCATGCATGATTGATTTTCATGCTGCGAGTTAACAATAATACATCAGAGATCTCTGATCTGTCCCAATATTTTTTCCAGAGAGCTACAGTCCTGCAGCTAGAAATATGGTGACATTTTCCCACAATATAAGTACAACCCGGGTATTAGAAAAACAATATGCACTTACTTGCATGGGCACCAACTATGTATGAACAGGTCACAGTTTTGGTATGAACTATATGATTGGGTCAGAATTTTCAACAAAATATAAATGAACCAGTATGGTTTCAAAATACAACAAGGGAGGGAAGGGGGGGGGGGGGTGTTTACAATTTAGCAACACATCAAGAATACTAAAATTATAGACAATCTGCATACAGAGACACAATTTTTCAAAGTCAAAGGGGCACAACTCCATTAAAAATAACTCAACCAAAACGAAACTCGAACTTGATCTGTAACTTATTAATATACACCTGACCTGCATACAAAAATAAATGAGTTCAATATCTCAAAGCGTTTAGGAAAAAAGTCTAGAAAACTGGTTGTAACAGTATTTTATCGAACTTAAAGGGGCACAACTCCATAACAAAAAAATCAACAATCCGAAACAAAACTCAAACTTGATCTGTTACTCTTTAATATACACCTGCATAAAAACAAATTCAGTTCAATATCTTTAAGCGTTTTAGAAAAAAAAAGTCCATAAATTTGGTCATAACATTAATTTTTCAAACTAAAAGGGCACAACTCCATCAAATATCAACAAAATGAAACTCAGACTTGATCTGTAACTTATTAATATACACCCACATACAAAAAATCAGTTCAATATCTCAAGAGGTTTTGAACAAATATCTAGAAAACTGCTCGTTGCGGAAGGACAAGGGTAAAACTATATGCTTCCACCTCTTTGTGGCAGAGGCATAAAAAGGAAGTTCTTTGGCACCTGCTCTGCAGACAGTAGAGGTTCTATTAAATGCAAATGCATGCAAAAGTAAATTTACTGTGCGATCTATCATCACATAACAAGAAATACATACAGGGTCAGAAAATTTGCTCCTATATATGAGCAAATGTTAATTTGCACCTAACCTTGACTAGATGCAAATTTACTTAGCTGTGCAGAATTTGCATATAAGCGAATCAGTTCATATGACAAAACTTGTACACCTAAGTAAATTTACACAAAAGCAAAAAATACTTATGTACTAGTAATCTAGTATGCAATCGTGTCATATGAATGGGGGGCGGGCGGGAGAGGCGGGGCAGGGGTAATAAATAAATGAAGGTAGAATACCAAGGTGTCCAAGTAAAAATTATTTCACCAATTTCGAGCTCTTTCGGACAACAAATACCATAAGCGGAAGAGAAAACAGTCGGTAGGAACCTGAATACGAAAGGGAAAGAGCAGTGAGTCCAACTCACAATCACTTTACCCTATGTATCTGCTCACTCTACCCGAGGCTGAAGTGGATTTCTGTTTTATATCTTTTAGCAACCAACTCTAGCAGCCTGTTGTTGATGTATCAGGCATATTATATAAGTGATTATTAAATATTACTCCACAAAAAAAAGTTAAGGGTTATTAAATTAAATTCCCATTTATTTTTTTATATAAATGCTTTGTTTGAGAGAATGATAGGTATGTTGATGCTGTTCATTTCTCCTTTCATCTGCAAGTGTTTTAATATCGATTGACCGAAACCACGTGCACCTATGATGCTTACAATATGACACCCCCCAGATTTTGAGAAACAGCTTATGTGGTCAAGGAAAAACAATTCTTGTAAAAGAGTTTAACTTTTCAAACATTTCTACAGAGTTTTGAAATTTACCATTACTGACCTTGATTGATAACAAAAATGCTGAGAAGACGACTTATGGATGTACAGTAGAGCAGTTGTGCCAGAGAGATGCTTCAAATCGATATGCGCCAACGTCAGGTCGGCGTGCTGATTAAACATTAGTAAAACCGTAATTTAAGGTTATGGGAAAAATCCAGAACACAGGCGAGGGTGCAACCGAAGACCTCGTTAGTGGCATTCAAAGAAGAATGACAGCCCCTGGGCGTCCCTAAAATGGTGCTTTTGGCAAAACGCAATCGGTTGATCTCTGCTGAAATCCTTGAGTAGGGAGTATAGGAATGATCATGGGTTGTAATTTTTAACTCAGATATTAAGAAATAGACTACATGCATCAAATTTCATGTCCGTTAGCCATGTAATATGTCTATGCTTTGACTGTAAGACATCACAAACTTTGTTTTGAATTTTAGCAGACACATGAACATTTGCAATTACGATTTTGAGAACTGCTTCTGTTCACAAATGAATCCACGTTTATGTGTGGATTTTTATCATTAATCATCAGCGTGTGTGCACTTGAAAAATGAGGATATCAGAAATGTTGCATATGCTGAGCATAATCGCTTTGGTAGAGGTCTATCATTTTTGTGACGGTGTTTTCGATAGTTTACGGCGAAAAACTGACCCATTGTGGGCTTGTGGGCATGCAAATTCTACCAGCATGAAGCCCATCTTTTAACGTTCGAGTGAAAATATGCACCCCATTGATCATTCCTATGCTTCTTATTCAATGTTTCGCAGAAATGAACCCAAATGCGTTTATGCCAAAAGCACTATTTTAGGACCCCATGAGCTGCCATTCTTCTGCGCTTGCACTACGAGGTCTTTGTTCCACCCTCCTTGTGTTCTGGAACCTTTTCCCATAACCTTTCAATTACGGTTTCACTAATGCTACCCTCATGCCAGCTGACATTGGAACATATCCATTTGGTACAACCGCTCTGCTGTACATCCATATGTCGGCTCCTGTAACATTTTGTCATCAGTCAAGGTTCAGCATTGGTCCAATTTCAAAAATTCTGTAAAAAATGTTTGAAATTTAAAGTCTCTTTACACAAAATTGTTTTTCCTTGACCACCAATAAGATGTTTCTCAAATTTGGGGGTGTCATGTTTGTAAGCATCCTAGATGCAGTGGTTTCGGTCAATCGGTAATCAAACACTTGCAGATGAAAGGAGAATGAATGGCATCAATACATACATTCTCACAAACAAAACATTTATATCAAAAAATAAATGGGAATTTTTAATTTAATGACCCTTAACTTTTTTTGTGGAGTATAGAATAACTAATATTTGATTTTGGATTACTTCATTCTCCAAAAATGAAAGAAAAAGTGTGAGCAAGCTCACATACCCCACGCTCCCACATTGCTTGAATGTAGTTTTTTGGGCAATCAGGTAGAAAAATCATAATTGAATATCGGTTTTAAATGGGATACACATATTGATTAACATTTGATTATACTAGGATTTTTTTTCTAAAATAAAGTAAGAATCTTTTCCGATATAACAATACAATAATTTTATCCTTCTTCCATTCAGTGTTTAATTGGTGAAGAGTACAAAGGGGCAAAAATTCCCCGAAAAAAAAATTGAAATCAGAATTTCGCTGTGTTTATGCGCATCTAACACAGTATGTTCTTCATCAACTACAAAGTTTTTCACGATAATCTGTTGAGCGGTTTTCAGAGAGTCCGCGCTGGACAAACTGTTTTCAATATCTTATATTTTAAATGTGGCAAAAATTTTCTAAAGTTCCAAAAGGGGCAATAATTCACCCGAAAAAAATTGAATCAGGAAATTTCCTGTGTAATATGCCATCTTACACAGTATGTTCTTTCCATCACTACAAAGTTTCACCGATTAATCTGTTGAGCGGTTTCAGAGGAGTTGCGCTGACAAACTGTTTCAATAGTATAATTTAAATTGGCCAAATTTCTAAGTTCCAAAAGGCCATAATTCACCGAAAAAAAAATTTGAATCAAAATTTCCTGTGTATTATGCGCATCTACACAGTATGTTTTTCATCGACTACAAAGGTTTCACGGATAATCTGGTTGCGGCCGGTTTCAGAGGAGTTGCACTGACAAACTGTTTTCAATAGTATATTAAAGTGGCCCAAATTTCTAAGTTCAAAAAGGGCAATAATTTCCAGAAAAAAAAATTGAATCCAATCACAATTTCCTGCCATTATAATATATGCCATCTACATGTAATGTCTTTCATAATACAAAGTTTCACCGAAATTTCTGTGAGCGGTTTTCAAGGGAGTTGCTGCTGACAAAAAAAACAGGATCTGACGGACTGACTGACTGGTCAAAAACATTATACCCTCCGCAACATCGTTTGAGTGGGGTATAATAAGAGTGGTTGTCACTGCAACCTTAGATAGTTGGAGACTTTCATTCTCTGCCCTACCTATGCCATGGTTTTTGTTAACACAGTAATGCATAATAGACCTGACTGGGGACACTGACCAAAGCCACTTTAACAAATATGATTATTCAGATTCAAATAAGGGAACTACATGTAATGGATTGCAGACGCTGGTATTTCATTACATTGTCATTTTCTTTCAATAATGACATAGAGGGTCTGTCGCCGAGGTTAGAAAGTCCAAACCTCAAATTTTCAGACATGACTTGTTTCGGCGTGAGTATTTAAACAATTGGGGTTAAAATCTTTCACGTATATTAATTATATTACTTTTACTGAAGAAATACGAAAATAATCACTGGATTGCAAGAGAAAATCAAGCAAACGAACAAGAAATCTGAATCAAAAACAAATTTACCGGTTTTAAGAGTGAAAACCATTAATGAATTGAAGCAAATTTGACAAACACAGCTAACATTTTCCGTAGAATCGCCTTTCTAAATTATATACAACAATCGCTTCATTCACAAAAGAATGATCTTAGTGCTTTGAATAAGTGTCATGAAGTTTCACAATTCGCGCTTCACCCCGTATAAAACATCCGCCATGTTGATTTCTTTTTTACTCTTTACCATTTTCTGAGCAGCTTTACTGGCGCGTCGATTAGTTGCGGCGCCAAGAATTTAAAAAGTAAAAAAAAGACCACTTGTGCTGCTCTTACTGTCTGTGGCAATTCAAACAAAAATTGTTGCTCCTTATCAAAAGGCCATTGACATTCAATTTTTTTACATGGCAAGGGCTCATTAACATTTTGTTGTTTGTTTTATTTTATGATAGTTCTGGCCAAGAGGCCCATAGGCCACATTGCTCACCTTAGCCACCTAGCTTGCCCCAGCTTTTTGTCTATCTGTTGTAATTATACCCCCCCCCCCCCCCCCCCCCGCCAAACGACGTTTGGTGGGTATATTAGGTTTTTCACCCTGTCTGTCCGTCTGTCCAAAATTTGTTGTCCCAACAAACTTCTCCATAAACGGGCTCGCACTGTGGATTACATAATGGATTGGAGATTTTGACATAGTAAGGAAAATCTGGGGGTCAATTTATGTGGAAAATACTAAATCGTTTGGACCTTAGGCATTTTTCAACATTATGCCGCATTGCGTTGTCCCGCAACTTCTCCTAAACGACTTGTAGGGGTTTTTATATATATGAAAAACTTTTGTGGATACGTGTAATAGATTTATTTATCATTACGATAATAGAGATGTTGCAATTTGTCAGGAATAATTTAAAATGTACAAAATATCGAACGTTTTTCACCACAATGTATTGCCTCAAGTGTGTTGTCCGCAACTCCTCCTAAAGGACTTGCAGGGATTTTATGAAACCGTTGTACGTGGAGTGTTAGAAAACAAATACATATATTTATTGGAACAAAACACAATTACAATAATTCGGCAAAGGCCCATTGAACTCATATTGGCAGTGTTTACATTTTTATGCCCCCCGGAATCTTCCGATTCGGGTGCATACCGTGGTATAGTTTTTTTGGTCTGTCGTGCTGTCCAGTTTGTCCACAAAACTCTTAAACATTGGCCTTAAGTTTTTGAATGGCAAGTGATGGGGACTTTCATATTACACATGTGTGTTCCTTTATAACAAGCCCTTTCTACTGGTCGCCAATCATTTTTGACTCTTGACTTGAAGTTTGACCTACTTTTCAAAAACTTTAACATTGGCCATTAACTTTTGAATGGCAAGTGATGGGACTTTTATATTTCACATGTGTTTTCCTATTACAAGCCCTTTTGTCTCGGTACCCAACATTTTTACCTCCTTGACCTTGAAGTTTGACCTACTTTTTAAAAAACTTAAACATGGCCATAACTTTTTGAATGGTAATTAGTGATTAGGTTTTTCATATTTCACACTCATAATTCTTTTGGTAATTTTAAGCCCCTTTCACTTGGCATGGGAATCCGGGCATCAGTGTTTCACATGTCCCAACACATCTTGTTTTATGTATAGGCATTGTGATTTCTGTATTCTCCAAAACAGCTTGATAAATGTTCACCGTAATTTTAAAACTCACTGTATCAAATACATTCTCTTAACAGGTAGCTTTTCCCATGGGGGGTTTCAAACCCCCAAGACTAATATTTCGTTTGTGTTATGTTTAAATATTTCTGGGTAGCATTTCTTAACTTAGAATAGGATTTAACAATCGAAAAAGAAAATAGATTTCATCTTCAATCACACCATCTGTTGCACATTATTGCAACATCTTTGCAGGATTAATGATTGTGAAATTATATAAGACTACCACTTTCTATTGGCCCAGCTTATGAGCACTCAATCTAATTTTTACTAAGAGAGGAATCTCTCAGATCTTTTTCTGAGTAAATCTTTACATAAGGCGAGTGTGCATATTGGTCAGGAAATTTATTATTGGACGATTTATGTACAAGATATGGACGTTTTGAACTTAGCATTATTTTCAGCCAATGTATGGATGTCATCAGTGCGTTGTCCGCAAACTTCCTCCTAAACCAATAATATATCTATATTACCCATTGATTAGACAATTCTGCATGTTTAATCTGAGAAAAATATGGTCTGTGTTCATTATTAGTTACGGCTGTGCCCGCCGGGGCGGTGGGGGGGGGGCGGCATTTAGTTCCGGATTAGGGCAGTTCTAGTTTAAACAAACTTTTTTTTACGTTCAATCTTTATCCCCACAAAACATCAAAATGTCCTTTCAAGTTAATTTCAATGTGGGCCTGATTAAAAAAGCCCCCCCCCCCCCCCCCCCCCCCCCCCCCCTCCAGTCTTTATTCCTACAAAACATATTTTCAAAGGAACCCGTCATAATTGAACATAAATTTATACACAGGATGAGCAAGTAAGCTCTGTGGCAACAGTTATGCACTCCCTTGCAGCAAATTTTAAGTTTACTGCAGTTGCGGCACATTTGCCACAAGTGTATTTTTCGTATGCAGGTTTTTTCTCCGACAGTTTGCAGCAAAGTTGCGGTACACTTCGGGCAGATTAGAACAAGAGGTCCATATGGGCCACATCGCTCACCTGAGTGACCTTGGCCCTATCGTTGTTCAGCAGATGTGGAATCTTCTATTCGGTGGCATATAGTTTTTGGTCTGTCTGTTTGTATGTCTGTCTGCATGAAAAACTTCAACATTGGCCATAACTTTTGAATGGTTAGTGATAGATTTTCATATTTCACATACATATATAATCCTTTTGGCAAGCCCCTTTCACTGGTCTGTGGAATCCGGGGGCATCAGTGTTTCTCAAACACATCTTGTTACCTTTTTTGTGCCCTCCTGATTGAAGATGAGTGGGGGGCCATATTGTTTTTGTCCTGTCTGCCATTCTCTCTGAAACTTTAACCTTGGCTATAACTTTTTAATGGTAAGCACTAGGACTTTCACATGCATATTCTTTATGACATTAAGATCTACCCGTGGGTACCAGAATTTTTCGCCTCCTGACCTTGACATTTGACCTACTTTTCAAAACCTTTAAAGCTGTAACCTTTGAATGGCAAGTTATTTCACATGAATGTTCCTTATGATAAGACCTTTGGGTACCAAAATTTTTAACCTCCTGGTCTTAACCTTGAACTTTGACCTACTTTCCAAAAACTTTAACATTGGCCATAACTTTTGAATGAAAAATGATAGACCTTTCATATTTCACATATGCATAATCCTTATGACAAGCCCCTTCCACTGGCATGTGGAATACGGGGGCATTGGTGTTTCACAAACACATCTTGTTATAAGCTTATAATTACATGTAAATCTAAACTTTTTTGGCGCAGTGGTCCTTGAAAACATTTTCAAATGACCTAGTTCATCCTATTTTGACCATTTCATGATGATCTTCCGTTGGCTTTGAAAGGGAAATTGGCCTTTCATTTAAATATACTTCAATTCCCTTCACCCAAGGAACATTTGTGCCAAGTTTGATTGAAATTCGCCGAGTGGTTCTGAAGAAGATATTATATATACTGTATTAGCAGAGACAAGTTATATATGATAAGATAAGTTTATTCCAGTTTTTGATGTATGTTTCTGATACATGTACTAGCATATAAAAGTTTGATCCCCCCCAAATTGTGGTCCCTGTGACCCAACCCCAAGGGGCCATGATTTAAATAAAAAAATCTAATATATCAGAAATCTACACTCTTATGGCCCAATAGTTCTTGAGAAGATTTTCCCTATACTTTCGATCCCCTACTGTGGCCCCCAACCTACCTTCCTGGGTCATGATTTTAACATATTTGAATACCCATTATACAAATTAAGCTTTCATGTAAATTTCAGCTTTTTCTGGCTCAGTGGGTCTGAAGGAGATTTTAAATTACCTCCCCCTATATTTGCATTTTTGTGATTATCCCCCCTTTAGACAAGATTTTCCTATATATCAGCATATAAAACTTTGATCCCCTATTCTGGCCCCACCCTACCCCCAGGGGCTATGATTTGAACAAAATTGAATCTACCTTATATCACTTATGGCCCAGTAGTTCTTGAGAGAGATTTTTTAAAGATTCAATTTACTTACATATTTGCATGTAAAACTTTGATCACCAATTGTGGACCCACTCTACCCCAGGGGTTATGATTCTGAAAACTTGAAATCGCCACATATGTCAGGAACTTTCATGTAAATCTCAGCTTATTGGCTCAGTGGGTTCATGAGAAAAATTTTAAATGACCACACTATTTTTGTGAAGGGGGCATGACCCATTATTTGAACAAACTTGAATCCCCTTCATCAAAGGATGATTTGTTGGTATGGTACCAAGTTTGTTGAAATTGGCCCAGTGATCAAACTCTTGGGTCAGGAGGTCAACAATTTTGGTAAACAAAAAGGTCTTTTCAAAAAGAATACACGTGAAATATGAGCTCTTTCACCATCCATTCAAAATTATGGCTATGATTTTTTGCAAATAAAAAGGAGTTATGATCAAGACATGATGTAGAATCAACAATATTGAAACAGATACCAAAGTACAATATTGACTATACCGAGACTATAATCCTAAAGGTTTGTATAGTTAATTTCATAATGATATTGAATCATAATTGTTGAGGGTTTTTTTCTTGTCAATATCATATCAATATATGATTTAAACAGTTCAGGTTTTCTGTCACGTCATTATGGACAATATCCTATAGATATGGAATAGTTATCGTGTTGACTGTCATCCATATTTACGCACGTCACTTCTCGTTCTTCCTGTTGATATTACATCGATTCTGATCACAATTGTCGAGATGAATTTGGCGACACAGAATCGATATCGAATCAATATGATAGGTTATCTTTAAAGATCATGTATGTTTTTTTGGCCCAAGGTAGTTTTTTCTGTCAATACTATTGACTTTTACCATCTTGCGTACCATGCACTTTTATCTTAAGGTATCCCTTCCTATATTGTTATTAGGATTTTGATACTGTATGGTGGACGATTAAAACGTTCATGGACTAATGCCCTATAATGGACCACTGCAAATATGCCAGTCCTCACCAGTTAGAAAAGTTAGTTCCAATAAATATTCTGTTTAACTCTAAACCAAACATAACATGACCATCGTAGCATCCTCTGTAACACAAAATTTTTTATACAATATTTAATAGTGATCTTGACCTTTGAAAATCATTTGGGTTCATCCTCTATCAATGTGCAACATTTGTGGAAGGTTTGATGATCCTCTGATGAATGCTGCGTCTTCTTCTTCCTCACAAGATTTTGAGGCTGTAGTCAATAGTAACCTTGACCTTGAAAATGAATAGGTTTCATTCACTCTCCATGGGCAACATTTGTGNATTTTTGTATGGGCAACATTTGTGGAAACTGGTGCAGGGGACTTTATGTCTTCTGCACCGGTACGCTGGTGCAGGGGACTTTTTTGTTTGTCTTTAGACTCAACTAACTCTAGCCTTAAGGGCAACCCTTACCTTAAGTATTTTAAGGTATGATCCTCTGATGAATACGGAGGATTCTCAAGATTTTGAGGCAATAGTCAAGAGACCTTAAAAATCAATAGGGTTCATCCTCTTTATGGGCAACATTTGTGGGAGGTTTGATGATTCTCTGGTGAATGCCCTTGCTTCTATCTTGTTCACAAGGTTTCGGACACACACACAAAGACGTGATGCTATATCCCCTCTGCAACTAGTTGCAAAGGGATAATTATCTAGTATTATCCTAGAAAACAGTCTTGAATATGGTAAATTTTAACATCAATTGACGATATGGAAACAATATACTAGTAGTCAATATCGACTTCATACTCGATCATTCAAACAGTGCATATGATAAACAATAACTGCCAAATGACGATATCATCATGCTATTGTCTAAATCGACATTGGGGTTTCCGACAAGGGACCAAATACAATCAGTTGCGCTTCTTTTACGAAGTGCAACCGACCGTGGTTTCCAACGATGTTGGTCCTTGAAAACAATCATATGTACGACTTCGTAAGATGACAATATCTACACAATACCCTCATGCTACTGTCAATATTGACATCATACTTGGTCAATGAAAATCGTGTTGTATATGGTAACCATAACTTTGTTAGATGAGGATATTTGTCAAGCTATTGTTGATATTGACATTGTTATTTGGTCTTTGAAAACAGTCAATATATATAATAGATAATAACATATCATCAAGCTATTGTTGTCGTCATTGTATTTGATCTTGGAACATGTATGTCAAATAGCTATAAACCCCAAAATTTCAGATGACAGGGGTATAAAAAGGCATTTCTCATTAGGAAAACACTTTCCAAATAGTTAAACCACACATAAAGGACAGCATTCAATGTCATCTCTAACTCATTCTAGTGAGATCACTTTCAATACAACATGTGTGCATGCACCACAAACAACCTCCTGGAACTAAAACATCACAAAAAGAAAATCACTTTATACAAAAATTTTAATTCAAAATTTTCACAAAAATATTCATTCGGGCTTACATTAGTGATCATGATTAGTCAAGTTCTAGAATGAATACCCCCACCAAAGGGCCATAACTCTGCTGAAAGTGAACTATCCTACCCACACAATAACTTGACCTGCATATTCTCATGATTTAATTGAAAATGTCTAGCTATGATAATGAGTGGAACTGTGATTGTTTGAAATGACAGGAAACTGAATTGTTTGCAACTTTTTGAAAATGCCTCACCTCTTCCAATAATGATTTGACCGAAACCAAATACAAACTTGGGTGTGCATATTCTCATTATATATCTACATCTATATCCTAAATTTCTACTGAAAATGTCAATGTATGAATTAACTGACTGTCTGACTGAGATAATGGACACCATCAATTGTTTGAAATTTCTAAGTTTGCTCATTTTTTTTAAACAAACCCAAAAGCAAACTTTATCTATCATGTATTTATGTACTGAATTTCAAATCAAATATGTCCATGCTTGACAGAGCTAAGAGTGAAAATGAATTGTTTAAAATTTTCTAAGTCCAAGGGGCACAACTCTGTCAAATGTTATTCAACAAATTCCCATGGTGTATCTACATATCAAATTTCAGTTGAATATATGCCTCTGTAGCAAATATAATGAACAGAGACTGAACTTTGATGGAATGATAGACAGACAGACAAGGGTAACACTATGTGCCCTAGCAGGGGGATAAAAAAAAAATCATTTATTTTATAGCAGGGGCATACAAAAGTCAACAAAGATTTCTCTGATAGAACATTTCGTTTACATTTGGTCACTTGTCACCCCAACAAATACCACTTCCAAATTATTGAATGGTATATATACATTTAGTTGCCACTGAGAAATAAAAATTTTTCCTGTGCATTTCATCACACCAACTTCACGGCTGGAAGTTTGGAGTTTACAGAATCCAGAGGAGTCCAACGAGAGAGCTCTAGCAAATTCATAAGACTCCTGTAAAAAACAAAACTCTGGATATCAGTACAACGAGAGAGCTCTACACGTCAAAGATCTCCTGTAAAAACAAAACTCTGGATATCATACAAGAGAGATCTACAGCATCAAAGATCTCCTGTAAAAACAAAACTCTGGATATCAGTACAACGAGAGAGCTCTAGCACTCAAAGATCTCCTGTAAAAAACAAAAATCTGGATATCAATACAACGAAGAGAGTCTAGCACATCAAAGATCTCCTGTAAAAACAAAACTCTGGATATCACAGTACGAGAGAGCTCTAGCACGTCAAAGATCTCCTGTAATAAACTTGGATATCAGTACAACGAGAGAGTACTAGCACATCAAAGATCTCCTGTAATAAAAACTCTGGATATCAGCAAAACGAGAGAGTTCTAGCACATCAAAGATCTCCTGTAATAAAAACTCTGGATATCAGCAAAACGAGAGAGTTCTAGCACATCAAAGATCTCCTGTAAAAAACAAAGCTCTGTATATCAGTACGAGAGAGCTCTAGCACGTCAAAGATCTCCTGTAAAAAACAAATATCTGGATATCAATATGAGAGAGCTCTAGCACGTCAAAGATCTCCTGCGAGAAACAAAAATCTGGATATCAATGAGGAAAAAACATCTTATTGACAAGGTACACAGTATGATAAGAGACAGTATTTTGCCCCCTTATTTGATGCGTCTCTAAACAACGTGGATACCCATCTCAAAACAAGAACATTGTTTTCATCATAACATACAGAGGTCAAGGATGATAAATATAACTGAAAATTTTTCCACTTTGCTCCTTTCAAATGCATTTTAAATACTATGTTATGCTTATCTGTGAAACTCGCATGTGTTAAACATAGTATCAAATACACTCTAAGAGAGCAAAGTTGCTCTAATATATATGTATTATCTAAAATTTGATGAAATTCAATCACTACAGTAAAATTCGAATCAACTGCACATTATCTACCAGTAATGAGTAATTTCTTGAGATACCATGAACACTGAACAAATTCTGTACGTGGTTTATTTCACATAAAGTATCAGATCAGAATCATGATTGCATATATAATATATCAATGATAAAAGAGCCCGAGGGAGTTTCAAATCAGGCTAACTGAAGTTTAGGTCATTAAGGTCAGGCTATTACAGAAGTTTAGGTCAGTAAGGTCAAGCTAACTGAAGTTATAGAGTCAGTAAGGTCAGGCTATTACAGAAGTTTAGGTCAGTAAGGTCAAGCTAACTGAAGTTTAGGTAGTAAGGTCAAGCTAACTGAAGTTTGAAGTTCAGTAAGAGGCTAAGCAAAGAGTTTAGGTCAGTAAGTCAGGCCTAATGAAGTTTAGGTCGGTAAGGTCAGCTATTACAGAAGTTAGTCCCAAGTAAGGTCAAGGCTTAACTGAAGTTTAGGTCAGTAGAGTCAAGCTCTGAAGTTAGTCGTAAGTCAAGCTAACTGAAGTTTAGGTCAGTAAGGTCAAGCTAACTGAAGTTTAGTCAGTAAGGTCAGCGCTAACTGAAGTTTAGGTCAGTATAAGGTCAGGCTAACTGAAGTTTAGGTCAGTAAGGTCAGGCTAACTGAAGTTTTAGGTCAGTAAGGTCAAGTAACAAAGTTAGCTCGAAGGTTCAGCTAAAATAGGTCAGTTAAGTTAGCTAACTGAATTTAGGTCAGTAAGGTCATAACAGAAGTTGTAGTAAGCAGCTATGAAGTAAGGTCAAAGTCAGGACTGAAGTAGTCAAGTGGAAGAGTTTGGTCATAAGGTCAGGCTAACTGAAGTTTAGGTCATAAGCAAGCTAACTGAAGTTTAGGTCAGTAAGTCACTAACCGAAGTTTAGGTCACATCTAAATTTTTTTTAAAAATTGGTCTGGCTGTCTTTCTTTTAATAAAATTAACTCTTTTCTAATAACACACTAATTACATATTTAGACTTTACAATACGTTTTTTAACATGTACGTATACTACCATTTTTGTATCCATCTAACAACACAGAAAACCTTTGATCTCACTGTAATGAACTTCTTAGCAGAAAGAACCTTTCATTTACTCTGACACAAATGAAATATATTGCCTTTTCTGTTACATCAAGAGCAAAATGTCCTGACATCCCACCTGCTTCTGATTATATAAATGTCTGTAATGATAATGAATTTGTGATAATGAAATGTATAACACTACACAATTGGGGTTTTTTTTATTTTTACCTCACTCTGCTCCATATAGTCCTTGTTATATCTGAACACATCTACTTCTAGTTCGGGTTCTGAACAAACAATAATTATAATAATGTACAAGGACATTCATGTCTGTATTCATTATATATTGCTTACAACACTTCAAACACATTCAAACTTGATTAAAAATTTAAAATATTGATTAAAAACAAAGTTTTATATACTGGTTGTTCAAGAGTAAAGGAATGAGTGTTTACACAGGAGACATCAATAGAATGTTCCTGAACACTTATGAAGTTTCTAGATTAGACAACCCCAAAGAGTGCAACCAAATTACACAAAGAAACTAAAAAATACTTTAGCTGGTCTAGGAAACAAATCTGAGACCCTCTTTACCAGTCAGATGATCAAAACACTGAGTTGCCAAGCAGTAACTTTTTACTAATTCATATAAACAAACATTCTGACCTAATGCAATATTAATTATTCAATTATAGATTACTAGAGATTCTCTCATAGATATTAAAGAATTCCAGATGTAGAGGCCTCAAATTCTCAACAGAGCAGTAAGAAGTGGTGATATTCTCACAATATGAGCATATTTATAAGTATGCCATCATTTCTTGACACAATTCTTATGCATTTTATATGGCACTCAAAACACGTGAACACAAACAACACCATGCATTATTATATCCTCTCCATGTGCAAAGGGATAAATCTTTATCCCTTGGGCTTAGGCTATTCTCACTGATCTGTTTCATAAAATCTATAAATATTATGCAATAAACAAAATTATCCTAAATTATTTAGTCTATTTAAACCTAAATTATCACCACTCTCTGTATTATTACCTAAATGTGCCTAAAATTCAAAAATTTCTCTCTCAACCAAAGGTCTCAATATATCAAATTATACTGAACTCTTTAAAATATATCTTGCTGACAATCTAATATCATGGTTGAATATGTGACCTCTGCCAAACAAAGTCCAAACAGAGGTCTTACAAATGATTGTAGTATTCATGACAATATGTGATGCCCAGATCTGAGGTTCCCTGTGGAAGCATATATATGATACACTGTACATTGTTCTCTATGAAAGCCTTACCTTCCAGAGCTTCCGGGTCTTCCTCTGCCTGATTTTCATAGTAATTATTCTATAAGATAAAAAATTCATGTGCCACCGTTATCTTGTATCTTCTTATTGATTTGTGCTACAGACTCAGTGATTTACAATTATCACTCCGACATAGCTTGTGTAAATAATCACATAAAATCAATTAGTACATTCAAAAGTAAAATAATTTCCAGATTTTCATTTTAGGATGAAAAATATATTAGGATGGATAGCCAGTTTTCTAAACAAAGCAGTCATTACCTTATAAATTAAAATATTAAACTAAATAAAGATTCAAATTAATCGAGAAATAAATATATCAGGCCAAATTAAAATAGGTTTGTTCCCTTACCCGACCGACCCATTAAAAACCGCCGACTGAAATTATTTTTTTCCAAAATCAGCGATCTATTTTTTTTTTTTTTTTTTGCTGAATTTTCGTTTATAGTATTTTGTAGCATCGTTTCTTCAAATGATCCGTATTTTCATCATTTCCACGGTATATTTGTCATCAGACAGCACGTTTGTAAGAAAAACCCGGTATTTCAAAATTGGAGAACAAACGCAATTCGGTCTTAAAATACGCAGCAAAAGTTTTGACCAAGCCGTGATATAATCCTAACTTTGCAGTAATTTTCAATGAAATTTCTGAACAAATTACTAGAACTCAAAAGTGTACAGCTAAGTTTTTTATTTAAAGTAGTCGTCTTGACTTTCTACATTGCAGTATATACATATTCCAAAGTAATCAAGTTGATTTCAGCAAAGCACCGAATTTTGCAGCATATATAAAATTTTAGCTGACTTGATATTCAGTTGTAAAACTTAGAAATAGTTTATGGGATAAAATATATAATCAAGATAGGAAAATAGCGTTAATAAGTAATCATCGATCGGCACACCACCGGAGAAGTTCCGATATGATGGAACCTTGTTATTGTAAAAATTGTAACAGTTGTAATGTTTAGAGCTCTGACTGTAAAAATAAACAAACCCCAACAATTTTGAATGCCATCAAGAGAAAAGAAAAATTCATATTCATCCTTTGGAATTTTCTTTGCCATGAAAATGAGTAACGTATGTCAGTCGTTTACTCAGCATGGAATCACGGACTGCGTGTTAATTCAACAGCAGGTCGAGGACCCTCTGCATGACTTTTTTCTCTCACTTATAAACGAGTGAAAAAATTCTCATAAAGGTATTTGATCAAATGGTCACGGTTGTGCAATCACACTACATGACTTTGTGAAACAAAACAATACGTGCTGATCGCTGGTTCATTTATTCCTTTTACCCAAGAAAGGTACGTATTTTAAAGTTTGACTCAAACATTTCCTTGAAGCTTACAGCAAACTAACGCTTTAGTGCAATTTTATTTTCTACCGCCTTTGTTATTTTAGCACACCTTGCTTTGATAGCGCGATTTACTGGTGATATAATATCAGATACAAAACTTTTTGATTGGCGTTGTCATGATTACAAATTCTATTATTTACATATTGCAAGTATCACATTTCCTGCAATATTACGTTAGAATTTTTTTGAGATAAGATTTTTCACTTTAAAATATGTGAACAACGTGAAAAAACTTGAGTATTACACTTTTTTGAATAAAATTTTCACTTTAAAATACGTGAACAACATGAAAAAAAACCTTGCAGTATACATACTATACTAGACAGTAATTTATGGAGTCGAAGATTATATATCTCCAAGTAAAACATTAGTATTCACGCCCGATTTTTACCTGGCAAAAATTGGTCATAAGTTCTCATGCCCAAAATTCTTGAAAAAAAAATGTGTTTATATTCGGCAAATCGCAGTGCAAATTCAATCAAAATACACATGTATCCTCATGTAGCTTACCAAGTGACGGATACCGGCATGAAAGTTGAGGGTGACTACGTTTGATGAACAAAGCTGACCAAACTTTTGATGAACACATTGCTACAGTTCTAATAATGCACTATTTAATAACAGCGATTTAATATTACTCTAGATAGTCTATTCACAATTGTTGTTCAACTCATTTACTTGTTTTTAAGGAAGTTCAATTCGTTGTTCATGATTTTTTCAACCAAAAAAAAAAATTCCTACCTACCTACGACCCACCTCTAAAATGTGGGTCGGGTAAGGGGAAACAAAGAATATTTTTAATTGTGGCCTCATTTAAAATATACATCACTTAACACTTAAAGCATCATCTCTGAATCTAGTTTTAAAGACAATACTTGAAGTAAGATGACTGGTACAGTTATGCTTTACACGAAATTGTCCAGCTGGACACACTGTACCATAATGACACATGAATATAACAGAATTACACGTACATAGTTTGCATACTGGTCGTAATACTGGTTATAGGCGTTATATCCATAATAATTATAGTAGGAATTGTTGTAGTAATTTTGGCCATAATAGTTTCCGTAGAATGCTGCATTGGGGTCTTGTCCCATGGGTCTGAAAAATAAAACAATCTGTTATTGACCGTTCATCCTTCAATTGAATAATACAATGTAATATACAAAACATTTACATCCCCTACAATCACTATCAAAAGGAAAATAAAAAACTTCTCCCGTTTTTCAATGCAATGCTATACAAGTACCTTTTTGGAGTGGCCAGACTGACTCGTATTGGCTTTTTGCCAACTCCCGACATATGCTGCATTTCTATGAGAGCTCTCTGTTGGTCAGTCTCCTCTGAAAACCTCACAAATCCGTATCCTTTACTCTTACCGCTTGGTTCCAGAACAACTGCAAGCAAACGTATACATATTCTGACATTAAATGTGGAGGCTTTCTTTAATGCTGTAAAATATTTGCAACATACTGTAAAATCTGATAGTGACTAGTTTCTTGCAAATTGCATTTAAAAAAACAAATGAGTTATCTGAAAACACAAATTGCTGCTGGCTGGGTTGTGTCTACTTCCTTCTAAAACAAATGTTGATATCTTGTAATAATATTTGTGCATAAGCAGCCATCAAAAGTTTATAATGATCTAAAGAAAATATTTGATCATGAATAAAGTACTACATTGTATGAAAATCAGGAGGGCAAAAGTTCTATGAACATTAGCCTTATTCTAAATGAGACATTGGAGAGAAAAATATTTTTCAGTATTATAAATCAAAAAAACTAATTCTAAATGTTTAAAAATTTTTCAAATAGCTTTCATACATTTCGGAAATTGAAAAATAGACAGATAAAAAATATTCCTGTTATCAGACCAAAACATGTCTGCGTGTGTAATTTAGGATTTCATTACAAAACTAGAGTAAAATTATATCCGTTGAATGTTCTGTTCGTATTTATAAACAACCAACAACAAATGTGGATGCATCAAAATAAAATTTATAACAATTTTCTCGCAATCTAACAGTTGATATCTAATTTAAGTGCCTTTGCAAAATCTTATCCATTGTTCGTTTGTATGGAAATGTAATTACTGTATGACATTGCTTGTTTTCTGTCTGTATGTTGTAAGTTGTCGCTCTAACTCTTGCATCCCTATATATATTCTATAATAAAAAATACCATTTGAACACTGAATCCTTGGAAACTGTTTAGAAGATAATAAACATTTTTCTTAAATAAGAGATATTTAATTCAATCTTAAGAATAAACCCATAAACCATATATATTCTAAAAGGAAAATATCAAAATTTTTTCAGATTTTTACTTATTTTTGCGAAAGATTCTATTTTTACCTGTACTTAAGCGTTGTAAAATAGGTAAATTGTAAATTATCTGTTTTCGGAAGTTCTGATCCAAATTTTAATTATAATTTATGTCCTGCAGCTTAAAATATGGAACAAAATACACGAACATAAGTATGTTTGACATTGATTGGGGAACAGGTTACCGTCTACAGGATAATGTCACTGTCCAAGACCTCAGAGTAATCACCAATATCTAGTGATTAAATGCTAATGATTTTGCTATGATTATACCATTTACAACATGTGAAGCCTTAACCAATCTTACTATTTTTATTTGATTTCTGATTATTGTACATACAACTAGTGGCTTAAAAAGTTTGTCTATGTTAGAATTTTGAAAGAAACTCTGAACACGGAGGCCGAACATCAACCACACGAAAACATGGGCCAGGCTTTCTCTGAAAACGGGAACTCGAACATGACACCGAGAACTCAATCAGTCCATTCAAAATTTTCTGGCGCTACCATACCGCTTCATCATCCTCATCACCAGAAGATTCACAATCATTTAATCTGATAAACATGTTCAAGCTGTTTGTTGGCATATTGTTCATTTTCATTTAAATGAGCCAAATCTAAAGTCCGTAAAATCATCGAGCTAGTCCGCATCCGACCAACTGATCCGAGTCACATATCAGCTGTCCGATCATTTTAAATCAACTTCATACAAAAAACCCAGCCTTAATTTACGATTCAAAAACACTCATCCACACGGATAACTGTCCATTTTCCAGCCATTTTGTTTACTTTACCACTTCTACTTCTGATTTACTTTAGCCGCAGGATCCGTATTTATTTTCTTTTTATGAAATATTGGCGGCAAAATATCCAATTGTTAAATGGCCCGCTCTAGCGGAGGCTGTCGGGTGAAACGGAGTTTTATATGTGCCCGCCAGAGCGGCTGTCGGGTGGTGAAGGGTATAACTATCATTTCAAAACTGACATTACGTAAATGATGCTATCATCATTTCGTTTCTCCTTTTATATAGTCTTGATCTTTGCCCGTCCTTCAATGCATCCCAAAAATTAACAATACAGGATTACAGACTATGTCTGACCAAACCCACCAAAGTCACCAGAAAAATAAGGTTAGTGTCTAGCTTTTCTTCACATGTCCTATAAGGTCATCAGTAAGATTTTACCTTTTGCAGATCTGCAAGACCTAAAGCGTCTAGAAAAAGCCTGGTACAATGTGTAATCATCTACTTCTTCTGTCAAATCACCAACAAACAGGGAAAATTCTGGGCTGCAAAAGAAAAACAGGATATACAATACCTGAGACACATGTGTCCATCATTTCAAGTTACACAAATATCCTAAAATTACCATTGTTCAACACTTTTAACTACTTTATATCTACACATCATTGAGCTTTATCTTCTATACTACAATCAAAACATATATTTTGAAATTATCTTAACTGAGAATGTGTCAGTAAAGCATATTTTCTCTCTACTAGACTACTACAGATATTTTTATACTACACAATTTAATCCTTACGATGATAAGTGTTCTTTTCCATAACTGGCACTATTTAACTTGAAACGTCTTTGCTAAAATAAAAAAAAAGAAAGAATACAATATCATGAATAACCATATTTCACAACCCTATACAACAATCATAAATATGCAAGTCTTTGATACCGGAGGACACATTTTACCTTCTGAAAACATCAACAGCCTGCTTTGTGGGAACAAAAAGCTATCCAGTCTGTTTTCAACACTAGAAAATTGTTCCTGTCTAATAAAATTTAAAACATTGTACAAGTCATCAAAAGGAGAGAGATTTGACTGTAAGCTGTCTGATACTAGCCCAGGGCTCTGTCTGGGCTCCTGCCCTCAGGGTACTTACAGGAGTACTATTTGGTATGTTCTTTCCATTCAGCTTTAACATGGCCTGATGTGCATTTTCATGATCATGGAAGTCAATGAAGCAGTATCCCGCTGGCAATCTATGGATGGTATAATGAAAGTGTGTTAGCAATCATGTTACTGAACTGAAAGTAAAACCCCCAAGGTCCTTTATTATGTCATTATTACCCACTTGTTTTTAAAGGATTAAAAATGCAATTGAATTTTAAGAATGTTCTTCATAATGACACTGAAGCAAAGCAATCACAAGTCAACATAGTGAACATACCCTGTTGTTTTACTTTTGATGACCTTGATCCCTTTGACAGCTATACCCATCTGTTTGAAGGCCATAGAAATGAAGGACTCATCCATGTAAGGGTCAAGCTAAAAACATAACATTCATTCTCATTAATATTACGTACGCCTACTTTTTCACAAATTTATATTTCATGGTTAATTTTGTTTATCCATAGCAATCTTTTAGGTTGCAAACCAGTGATGTTTTAATCATTTGGTTTGAATAATGATGTTTAATGACCCCATATGTCACTGGTTGAAAAGTAAATATCAAAGCTAAATGTGACGTCACAATGCACTGTTCATGCTGGCTAGCATAATATTCTCCACTTTAAATGAAAAGGCAGACACTATTTATCCTCATCAATCCCCCCTTAAAAATATCAATTCGCAGAAGTCACCATGGGCGTTAAGCGTATGGGGAATTCTTTTAAATATATTGACGGAATGACGGTGCTACCGTTTGACTGAGCGCAGCAACATTTCTGGGAATTGACCAGATTCAATAAATAATATTTAATATGTCTTACGGTGTGACCGTTTTTGAGGGTGAAGCTAGTAATTGTAAACAGAATTAATAACAAAAAAACTGCATAATTAAAGAAAGCAAGTTACCCGGACAGCTATCAAAACATATTTTATCATTTTGCTACACAACTTCAGACATTTGATCCGCCTATTCATCAAACGCGGGAAATCTTGTTGTATACTTAGTGATACCCATATGCTCCCCTGTAATGAATAAACAAATGAATGGATGGACAACAGAATCACTAATAACCCCCTATTTTGCTAGTGGGGTATTATGTAAATATTGCATGTAGCTGAGGGCAACATTGAAAATTTTCACCACGAGAAAATCATTGTCAACCAGGGTGTAGCCGAGGTTGACAATGGTTTTTANAGTGCAACATGTTCACGTCTCTGTACTGTCATTTTTCTCACATTAATTGAAGAGGGCGATTTTATTTGCAAGATGCTTTAGGATCTTTGNAAGGGGTAAAAATCTCTTTAATGAAATTAAGATGTAAAATAAAATTAATGTAATGTTAGACACCATTCTAAACTTATTTACGATAAAATTGATATTTCCCAAATTGACTGAAATATCGACAATTTATTCCAATTCCAAAGCCATACGACCGTTGTAAAAATTATAGAAAATTTACTGCAGTGCAACATGTTCACGTCTACTGTACTGTCATTTTTCTCACATTAAATGAAGAGGGCGATTTTATTTGCAAGATGCTTTAGGATCTTTGATCACACCAACGGTAGCACTGTCAACATATTATGATAAAAAAAAATATCGCAAAGCCAATTCAATATACTCCAAGCGAGTATACTTGATATTTATTATATCATACATATGATATCCATGTGTTTTCCTGCCATTACCAGGCAATGATAGGTTGGGTAACCACTTCATGTCTCAGGTATTATCTTTAGTCAGGGAGATATAATCTTAATTCTGTCTTTGTTTTTTAAGTTTAAACTTTCAGTTCTAAAACAAAGGCAGGCAGAAAAACTGAGATAATTCTGACTAAGTCCCTTGTAATAATTTTTGGGCTCTAGCAATCAAATTATGAAAATCTGACACTAAAGGCGTCTGTAGAGATACAATGTAAAACCATAATTACATCTCCCATCCAAAGCGATGTTGAGGCAGATGCCATTTTAAAACTTTTTCTCAAAATCGAAACTGCAAATCTGCTACAAGTATGGCGATTTCTTCATTAAGTCGTTCCTAACTATTTCGTGTGTGGTCAATTTCGTTATTTATCATATGCAGACTCATATTCTCATTATTGCTTTAAAAATACATTGAAAAATTATTCGTAAACGGATTCTACCGAAAATTAAACAAATTCCAAAGATTTCTTTAGCCGTAAAAAATTTGAACGGCCTACTCTTTGTATACAGCAAAAGTTATGACGTTTTGCACAAGCACATGGCAGAAAAATGGACTTCGAAGTGGTTGTAGGAACGTATGAAGAGATTTTACTTGGGTTTAGAGTCATCCAAGTAGGCGAGGTCTGTTTATTAAGTAGATTTCTTAAAGATCTTAACTGCAAATGCCGTATCATATCTGTGTCAATGATTGGCAAACAATAGACAGTAAGTAAGTGAATTTTATCTAAAGTCGGTAGAATCTACTGTATACATATAATAAACAGTCAACACAAGCTTAGCAGAGATTTTTATTCGACTATCACATAAATCAAAGACAAATTAAGACACATAAAACATGCATATATACATGTACATAGACAAAAATAAAACATTCTTGAATGCAAGAAAAGAAGGCACAAGAATTAAAGGAAGAAAAAAATATAAACAGCAATATTGTAGTGAACGCCGTATAAAAGCAGCAGCAAAGATTTTATAGAAAAATTAGGTTTTAAAAGTCAGATCTGATACGTTCGAGTGCGGGACTTTTCGCTCCGAAAGACATTTCGTGCCTAGACCATTCGCTCCGAAAGACATTTCGCCCCCAGACGGTTCGCGCCGAAAGACNTGAATAATAAATCATTCTATGCTTTGGTCTCGGAGTTTATTATCTGCCAAAGGTAGACACTATCAAAGTTTTAATTAAGATCAGAGACATGTGCAACTTTAGTTGTCACTCACATTTTACTGCAGTATTATGCATTATTATCCTTCAGAATAATACAGTCCCTTTCATTGGTCTAGGGCTGGTCACGTGAAGGGAGATAATTCCTGATGTCTCCCAGCACAACTGCGTCGTTGTGACAACTGTGTTTGTCTCCCTTTTAGATGTTTAGCACAGAAATACATTACGAAATGTTTATGCTTTGACATTATGTTTTGCCGTCATCCATATTATGATTCACAATCGAAGGCTTTGCGGTGTTCCATCTCATTTTCTTGGAGTTTGAAATAAAATTGTTAAAAAGCTTTATGGCATTGCAATAAAAATCATTTGTACACTACATACCGGTATATACTGAATCTGTCAGTATACACAATTCTGGCATATGATCGGTGGTACACTGTATGTGTTGCATTTTATGTACTGTACACTTGAAAATCATTGATCACTTCAAATAAATATATTTGACTTTAATGAGTCAACATGATAATATCAGAAGCCTCATTTTCTCAGCTTTCTTTTAATAATTCTCTCATATGCACTCTTTTTATTTGAATTTGTCGATATTAAGTCACAATCAAGTGCGCCTGATAATGGGCATGGTGTTCTGTCTGTCAATAATCTGTTTCCAAATNAATTTGACCTTAATGAGTCAACATGATCAGATAATATCAGAAGCCTCATTTTCTCAACTTTATTTTAATAATTCTCTCTTATGCACTCTTTTTATTTGACTTTGTCGTATTAAATCACAATCAAGTGTGCCTGATAATGGGCATGATGTTCTGTCTGTCAATAATCTGTTTCCAAATAAACAATTAATACAAAATAATGTGTTAAAATTTTGATCCCAGAAAAAATTGTTCAGAAGGTGAATCATCTGGTTTACCAAAGTCCTACTGCATTTTTATTTTTTATCNACAAAATAATGTGTTAAAATTTTGTTCCCAGAAAAAATTGTTCAGAAGGTGAAGCATCTGGTTTTCCAAAGTCCTACTGCATTTTTATTTTTTATCAAAAAATGAATATCATCTCTATAGAAAATTAATCTTTAAAATTTTATTTTGAAAGAATTTTCAATTGGAGCCAAGTTTCACAGACCATTCTCACTCTGGTTGTATAAAACATGTGGCTGTGTCAGCAAAAGGAATGCTTGCCTCTGGAGGAACAGATGAAACTATCCAGCTGTTCAATCTCAGAAATCGCTCACAGCTAGGATCCCTAACACACCATTCTGGTAATATAATTTTCTGATTTGATAACAATATCTTTCTTTGACAATGAACGCTGACCAAACAGAATGTTGAACATTAAATCATGCTAACCCAACAGAGGTTTTGAAAACTGTATTTCAGAAGGTTTTGTCCACCAAAAATTCCTTCAGACCAGCTGGAAGCGGTGTATATATTTCTTAGTTTGGACTTGTCCAACTAGACTTGCTCAGGTCTCTTAGTTTTATGGGTCTTTTTTAATTTCATGTGTGTGTTCTCTGTCATACCTTTTTTGATGTTTTTTTTTTATAGAGTCTGTGTTTCAGAATAATTAAAACATTACAGACAGCATTCAGAAAACTTTTTTTTATAACTTAGCATGTAAAGACATGAGCAAGTGTAATGTTCAACGTGCAAGAATCAAATTTCAAAAATTCTAATCCAAAATGTTTTGCAATAACTTGTTCATAAAGTAGTCTGATTTATTACATTTCTGATATAACCTTAATTAATGTCTTTTCACAGGATCTGTGACTTGTCTACAGTTTTATAAGAAATCCCATTTGTTCAGTACTAGTGAGGACGGGACCTTTTGCATCTGGAAGACATATTCCTGGGAATGTCTGAAAACCCTAAGGGGACATAAGTAAGTTTGACAAGTTGAATCTCTTAGAGCATGTGGCCCAAGAGATTTTCTGTTCTTCTTATTTTTTTTCTCTTTATTCTTATGATTAGGGGACCAGTCCTTTCCCTCTCAGTTCACCCCAGTGGGAAGTTAGCATTAACAGTGGGTCAAGATAAGACACTGAGAACATGGAATCTCATCACAGGGAAGTCAGCTTACATTTCCAACATCAAAAAAGGTATTCTGAACGAAAGGAAAATAAATGTATAGCCATGCATATTTTCATCTTCACACAGTTCAACAGTTAATAATGCATGACAACAGGAACACAGTATAAAAAATTTCAAATGCGCATAATGTGGTCAGATGGAGTAAATCACTGGCGACCAGATAGCTCAATAGAACACTACTGGAGATTTTTGGGCCCTGGTTCAAATCCGGTCTAGTTTGTTGCATTTTCTCCCTTCCTTTTACAGATGCAAGAAAACAACACTGTTATTTACCAAACGTTTTGAATGATCCCTGTTCACGTCATTGCTTTCAGTTGCTGATATTGTATCATGGTCTCCCAGTGGTGCTTTTTATGCTGTTGTGTTTGCCAATAAAGTGGATGTCTACAAACTCGAGGTATTGCAAATTTTGGTCTCTGTTGTCACTCTCAATCTAAACTTAATACAATTTTGTTATTACATACCCCACTAGAGAAGCAGGGGGTTTATAATGATCCTGTTGTTG
>CAJDSM010000623.1:10066-23412 GCA_903981925.1 Ostrea lurida
CCCTACCCCCGGGGGTCCTGATTCGAAGAAACTTGAATCTCCACTATATCAAGAAGCTTTCATATAAATTTCAGCTTTTCTGGCCCTGTGGTTCTTGAGAAGAAGATTTGAAAAGATTTTCCCTATATATTCAAATGCAACACTTTGATCCCCAATTGTAGTCCCCAATTGATGGCCCCCATCATTTACCCGCCCAGGGTTATGATTGAACAAACTTAAAGTTCTTGGTTCCACATATATCAAGAACTTTCATATAAATTTCAGCTTTGCGTTGGCCCTATTGGTTCTTGAGTAAAATTTTTAAAAAATTTTCGCTGTATATTCCACATGTAAAACTATTGATCCCCAGGTTGCCCCACCCTACCCCGGGGGGTCGTCAGATGTTGAAGAATACTTGAATCTCCAGCTATATCAGAAGCTTGTTCAATATAAAATTCAGCTTTTTTTTGTTGCCCTGTTTCTGAGAGAAGATTTTTAAAGATTTTCTCCGTTATGTGATAACGATGTAAAGAACTGTTAATTCCCCATTTGTGCCCCATCGTACCCCCATGGGCGTCTTGATGTTGGAACAATACTTGAATTATCCAGAGTATCAGAACTTTACATATATTAATTTTCACTTTTTCTGGCCCAGTAGGTTCTTGAAAGATTTTGTTAAGATATCACCACCCTTATTTTTGCATTTTCTGATTATCCCCTCTGAAGGGTGCCCAGTCCTGTCATTATGATCACTACACTTGTAAATTCCCTTCAACCAAAGTCGATTGTACCAAAGTTTGGTTGAATTATGGTCCAAGTGTTCTGTGAGTATAGATGACAAATGTGAAAAGTTTACGACGACCGACGACGCTACAACGAGCGACAGACAACTGACAGAATTTGTGTATCAGAAAAGCCTCGCTGAGCCTTCGGCTCATGGCTGATCTAACAATAAATATGAACTGATAAACAAAAGTAATAATGTTCAGTTATGAAAAGTAAGTGTTCCAGACACTATTATTTACACACAGTCTAAACAATGTTATTAACATACTCTTAGATAAATAAAAAACAATGTCACCATCTTTATAGTTTTCCAAGAAATACACTACAGTAATATCAGCTTTTGTTTTTTAATATATACACTCATTCCAAGACAAATATCAATGTTTAGCTTGGTTACTCCAGTGACTCGAACAGTAACTCCATTGACTAAATTAGTAATACAATACCAATGACTTATCACTCTTCAACATTACATGTAATACTGGTAATACTTTCAAACACATGTGTATATTCAGTAATCATGCAGTGTTTATATTTGCGCAGGGTACATCGTGTCTCTGTTCCTTGGATTTGTTGATTGATTATCTTTATTAACGTCCCGTTTGACAGTCTTTCAATCACATGGAGACGTCATCATGGCCGGTGAAGGGCAGCAATTTTAGGTCTTTGCTCGGCGCTTAGGGCCTTTAAACAGGGAGGGATCTTTATCGTGACACACCTGCTGCGGCACGGGACCTCCTCGGTTTTTGCGGCCTCATCCGAATGACCGCCCCATACATTAAATCGCATCTTACGAAACGCAAGGAGTACCAGTTGGGGATACATGTATTCTAACTCGGGTCCACCCAAGGCTGCTCCTTGGAAAAGCAGTTAAAAGATGGTTTCTTTTTTCTTTTTTTTTTAATCAAAGTGTGCAGTAACTGACAGAAGTATATACTTTTATTTATTTTATAATTAATGGCACGTTATCTGTTTGGTTTGAAACCACCAAAATCAGAACACATAATGAGATTAAAGTCAAATGTTGACCCTGAAGTGATGTTTTTCACATGAGAAAGTTTTCAAACCATCCGAAAGTTGTGCAAACTAAATATATTTGCAAATAAAATAATTATATATACTTGCACTTAAAGGTAGAAAGTCGAAGTATTATTAATGTCATGATGACCTTTATACTTGTGGACGAGGGAATCATGATGGATTGCGATATAGCATAATAAACAACAAAAAGATTCTTGTATTGTACTGATCTGGCGGGATATCGGCGGGTTATTACACGGAAGATTAATGACAAATTCCAGTAACTGTGACCATTCCCTGGCAGTTCGCGGGTCGTGGTCCGGAATACGTCTGCGATACGGAAGCATTTCTCACTCTGCGACAAGAGAAATTCTGTTTTGTCAATACGACGGGAGAGTTTACAAAACATGTACACGAAGTTAGTGGCATGTAGATCTCCACTTAGACAAGGGGAACAGACAGAAAGCTCGTGTCTCACGACAGGGGCCCACCCAAATCCGCTGTACAACAAGAAAACAAGGTCACGCAAGGCTGTGGCGCCTATATCTCCAGGACGACGTCATCAAACGAAGAGAGTTTGCAAAATTTTAACCCTCTTTGAAGAAAAAAAAAATCGAAGAAAAATACACGATATCGGAAATTCGGAAATGACTGCTTTCAAGAATCTAGCGCACGCTTGCTAAATCAGATATAAACCAAGAAATTCGTAGGTTTTACAGGAAACGAGGTCAAAAGACATTCATCTTTTTTGCCACTGACGATGATGTAAGCATAAATATTTAAGTTTAAAGTGAGTCGTATATTTATAAAATCGCGTCGACTTTCAGAACAACGGTAATGTAGATGTTTTGATATCCGGGAGGGAGGATTTTTAGGGGGACAAGGAGGAAACAAGTTTCTTTGTTTAATATTTGGTACATCTCGCATCTCACAATAACTGGCCAACGTTCCATACATCACCCGCTACAGTGATTAAGTGCCGCTAATGAGATTTTGATTCGAGTTGTTCAGACAAGTTGTTGGTGTGCCGATACAAATTAGGCTGCTTGTTAGCAGACCTATAAACAGAGGATATTAATTGATGATTCCAGAGTCGCCAGGCCTGGTGTATGATGGATCGCGTTTAACGATTCCTTGTCAAAAATTCGTCTGAGGGAGAAAATTTGGTCCACTCTGTGTCTAGAACGCACGCTCAAACTGAGAAAACCGAAACCTTTTTCCGATATTATGAATGATCCTTGCTCCCTATGATAGGGAAACTTATACCGTAAATTATTATTACCTTGCTTGAAAATAAATACAGATCGCATAAACACTAGCGGATATATTTCAGAGTGTTTCTTGTATACAAACAGTCGTTATCTACACAGCTAATAGAAGACGGAATGCCAGTAAATTTGTTGATATAAAATTTACGATAAGATGCCTTTGATAAAGACCAAAATAAAATCCCACCTATCCCAGGGGTGTGAGTTATCGGTATGGAGATCCCCAGGCCCTACAACCCCGGACCAGCTGATAATCGCTTGTCTGATACGAACGCGCCTTAAGGTGAACAAATCATGCTCAGGAATGAAAATGGCGTGGTCTGGTCTCCAGAACCCAAGGGTCTAACGCACCGAAAACTCCACACCAGCAGTGAAGGCGCTGCTTGTGTCATTTGAAGCTAGGAATTAACGAAATAACATGAAAGCTCGCCCATTATTATACCGAGGAAATAAACCAATTCTGATTAATTCAGAGAATATGCACCATGGAGAGAAGGAAACCTTAATGAGGGGGAATGCATGTCTGCGAATTAAACAGAACCGGCACGTGCTTTTTTAAAATGGTAATTCGTACCGTTACTACACTATCGTCAAGTAGCAGAACAAAACTTGGCGATCATTCCAATGTAACTGTTACGAAACTAGACTGAAGGATGAAGTAGACTAAGCCCCGAGACATGAAAACACTCTTTATTTCTACACTCTAATATCAAAACTGAGAAATCTCAGCATTTTTTGCGCATTAGATTCAATTGTTTCTACTTTTTTTTTGTGTTTTATCGGTGCGGAAGCAAACAGGATGATTTTGTTTTTACGACATACATGTAATAGGAAAATTGATCTCCTAAACACGATTGGGATACCGACAAACAATTAAAGAACAAAGACTAACATATTGATTTGAAATGGAACCCATTTTTTGCATTACTTAATTTTTCTATTTTCTTGGACAAGTATTCTAAAGGTTTAAGAGTTATCAGATTGCTCCTGTCGAGCCCGATAAAAATAAAACGGCTCTGAAAATTATCGTGAAAATGTCAAGATGTGTAATCACTAATTCTGACGCTTAATTAGATAAACTTAAAAAATAACATTTGCTGTATTAGAGCGTGCAATATGGCAGAGAAGCGTTGAAGTGGGGCTTTCGTCAGTTATAACTCGGCACGCCCCGCCGGGACAGGCAAGACCCCATGTACAGGTGCATTGTAAAGATTGACGATAAGATTACCGTTGCTTTCACCATCGACACCCTCAGGCACGCGGTGTCCGCGAATTCATGCGCGTGAAAACACACTCCCGGATTCATTTCAGCGACTGAAAACACAACTGTACATGCAAAATTAAACCCCAGACTGAAATAAATGCTGAATTGCATGCATTTTCCATTGATTCTTTTAAGTAAATATTTGCACAATAATTACCTGTTATTTATCAATTCTGGTTACACCATTCTTATTAAATGCGCCACTAGCATTATATAAGAATCTTTCAATCAGTTCATTAATACTTCCTAACATTGACAAATAGACCGACCTTGTACTGTAGGTATATCTAAATCAACCTATTCATGTTTTACATCATTTTGAACTGCACCATGGCGACCAAGTAAAATCATAATAGGGTCCTTCTTTCAATTCAAAGTTTGGGTAATTTCTTTTCTGGATGTATTAAATCATAACTATATGGATTAAATCATAACTGCGTAGGTTTCCATATTTTTCTAATACCCAACATACTAGTATAAAATGTAATCATGTACATGCATCTATTTCAATAAATACCTATTGGAAATTGAAGAATAATTACAAGTTTACAAATAATAATAAAAATAAATAAATGAATAAATAAATAAGTAAAAGTTAATGCTACAATGAACATTACTTAGTTGTTCTTCAGTAATTTTGTATATTTAGAAAATTGTACATGTAATTTGATATATATTAAGATATTAAGACAATAAGAGAATGCTAAAGAGTATATTATCTTTTAATGTCAAGGAAAATAAATACCAAAAAATATTTTTCTATATAACAATGGAATTGTAGAGAAGACAAGGAACAATTTTGGGAAAAGGCAAGACTTTGAAGCACCATTTCGACCATCGACATCGACATCGTTATGGTCGCATTTCCAGGGTGCAAACCTCAAAATGTCTGAAAGAGGGGTAGGATTTCTCATCCACGCTAAATGTTGTTGGTAAGTCACAAAATACACATCATGATAATAGTGTAATATAGTCAATAAAAAGTAGTTCAGCGCTTTCATGTTGTGTTCCTCGCGTAACCACGAAGGGTGCATAGTGAAAAATAATGGTGAACGAGAACCTGTATAGTGGTTATGGAAGTTGACCCAAAACAACTGGAATGCCTCCTCCATCGTCTTCGGACGACAGGAATCTGCGTAAAGACATCCGCTTCCGGAATCCCCCACTTCCAGCATCTGAACCGGAATCTCCCACAGTCCAGAGTACTTTCCGAACGGACACGGGCGAACATTGCACTCCATTTGCCATCCAAAATCCATTGTGTTTGGCCACCGTTTAGCACTAAATCCATTTTCTGTTGCAATTGTTAATGTGGAATCATATTCAAAGCCGTTTTCTTGAAGCAACGCAAACTGTGCGTCTCCGGAAGGCTGTAAAAATGGACTCCGCCACCCGGTTATCTTTCGAACGGGTATGCTAGCCTTTTCAGCGATAATACTCCGTTGTTCCGCTATTTCGTATTGAAGCTGATCGTAAGATGCCTTTTTCCAGAAGGTGGTAGGAGTTCTGTGAGTAACACTATGGACAGCTACTTCATGTCCTCTCCGGAACAGAGATTTCACAAGGTTGTAATCCGTGAAATTGTGAGAAACAAACATTGTCATCGAGATAGGACATTCGTTTGGATTCAGACGTCCACGAGAAAATAGTTTGTCATACATTTCATAAATTTCTCCGGTGACAGCATCATCAAATGAAAACATTATCATTTGAGGAATTTCCGTGGATTCCAGATTTCCTGGCACGTATTTTCCTCCACAAAAACACGAAGGCAAGCGACAGTTTCCATCCTGATAACACGTGCCAAGTTTAACGCCAAAACCGAAATGGAACAATTGCACTATTAATAAAATAAAATTAATCCACATTTTTATCATCCACAATTCGTTCACAGAATTGTATGAAGCCCACTGAATGCACACATAGTAACAGATTTTGTTTTCCTAGCATGCAACCAAACAGAAAACTATGTGTTCCGCATAGTTTTGGTAATTAATATAACTGAATGAATGTTAAATTTTCACCACCCTGCCAATCATACTGTCACGAACGATATTGCACAAAAACGTGTAACCTTTTTCCAATATATCTGGGAAATTCGGCAGCAATTCTTTCTCCCTCTGCTAATTACTAGTAATCTGTGCTTGCGTCCTATCAGCAATGTACATCTGATGCTCCGAATTTCTCTTTTAAACTGATCGGATCAGCGCGTGTTACAAAACTGGTGTCAATCATTAAAGCGGCAAGGCACAGGTGCCTGTTGATTTTCAACTGCCCGGTGTACAGGAAAACAGTGAAAGGCGCCCCCTGGTATAGTACCGTTCGCCAGAGGCTGCTTCTCTCACATTAAACAGACTTGGACTCACGGGGTAATTGTCTTCTTGGTATCACACGCGGACACGCTCGTCTTAATTGTATTTTCCAATTAGCGTTATATACAGTGTATAAGTATAAGATACCAAGACACCTGATGGCACGTGAAGTCTACCAAACTTTCATTAATCGGCCTCATGAGTGTATCGTCATACGTCCTGCCGGGGAGAAACGTGCCGTGATAAGGTCTGCAGGTCTAGTTCAGGTGCGCCGGGACGCCTCCCGCTGCCGGAAATGAAGACGAAATGATCGGAGTCTTCTCTTTTGACTCGATAAGGCCGCCAACGGTGCATGTCGCTTTTTGCATCTCTATTTCGCGAATTTATCAATAGAGAGAGGAAAGGGGTGCTGATGAAACGTAAACAAGCTTTAATGGCACCTTCAAACAGAACAATTCGCTTTGTGTGATCCATGCGCATCAAATCAGAAGATGGGATTGCTTTCTATGCTCGGGAAATAAAAAAGATCGAGAAGTAAATGTCATCAGGTATTTGTTCCGATCTGTACAATCCTTACACGTCAAGATCTTGCAAGGAATGGATTTAGATATCAATTTGTCCGCACTGCGTTTTGTTCAGGTTAACATTCAATTTGATATTTCCATTAGTATTAAAGATATGGTATAGATAAATTGTTGTCAATTTGTTCGAAATTATCAACGAGTTTGGTGGTAGTGTATGTATCGGTCGTAACATCCATGTATACAGATGCAACTCTGATCGTTATTTAGAATAACAGGTGAAGACTGTTACAACTAGCATGTACTGTAANTTCGTAACATCCATGTATACAGATATATGTTATTTACAAGCAACTCTGATCGTTATTTAGAATAACAGCTGAAGACTGTTACAACTAGCATGTACTGTAAATCTTCATGTGGGGGGAAAGTGTTAAAAAGGATGAATGTGGAAACGTTAGAGCCACATAAATTTTCTTCTTGTGATATCACGCAATGAAACGTCCTATCTTATCTATGGAAACCAAACGTAACACGGCATTAAAACTTTGAAAATAGAGGCTTATTCCTGAATAAAATCCTTATAACAGGAATGTTTCTACAGTGACTCAGCGACTTATTCAATAATAGAAACCAACGGACTGTTTGGTTTCCGCGACATCAAAATTTACACGTGCCCAAGGAACGTCCATTAAAACGATCTAATTACAGAGCAAAATTAGAGAGTGGAACTAATGAAACAAAACGTCACAATTCCTTTTTTTTTTTCTGTGTTGGACTGGATTCTCAATGAGAACAATTTAATTTATAAATCAACGCTAAAGAATGTTACCATGCACAATCTTAATTACCATGGTATTGCCTTCTACTGTGTTATTGCTCGGCCTGGAGGATGCTCCTCAGTCTGTTTACAGAAAATAAAATTACCCGTGGAATGAGAAGTTTTTCAACTGCTTTGAAAAAATTCTGTTTTCAGAAAGGCGTGATATTTTTTGTGTGGAGTCACTTTGCTCCATTTTGATAACCCGAGAGGGATGGGGGTCGTAAATCGTGTATTCCACTTCATCAAGTGGACGCGTGCACAATCCCGCAAGTCCATTTTTCACTAACGGCGCGCGCTGGCCCCCAAGGCGCTCGTGCAAGCGTCAATTCCCACATATCCCGTGTCATTAGCTGCGCAATCTCTAATGAACTATTGGATTCACTGTACACTTTATGCTGGTTTGATAAACGACTATTTAGCATATTATCTTCCAAATGACAGGGGCTTGAGTGTGCTTTGATTTGATAAACAGTAGAGTCCAGCCTAGTATGGATCATAATAAAAACTATAGTGGTAAATAATAGCTTTCGGTGTTTCATCTTCTGTTCAGATTTGGTAGATTCGGTAGATTACCATACACTCAACGTCTCATAACAGGAAAATAATATCACGCACGATGTGGGAAAATATTCCATCAGAACACATTTATTTCATCAGGAATTCTTCTATCTTTCTGAAATAGGGAACGAAATCCATTTTGATCCATCTATCAAAAAAGAAATTATGGGGTCGTTTATATATGTGTAACGAGAACCGAAAAAAAAAAATGCTCAGTTGGAGAAAATTCGTATATTTCTGATTTAGCCAAAAGTATTTGTTCACAATTTTATTATAAAATACTTGTTCTGTTGTTCACTGGTTTATGAATATAATATATTGAAGTTTTGATTGAATTTTAAGTAATTTAAAAGAAAAGGTGATAAGACTTTTTCACGAGTTTTGATAAAATTGTTTTTTTTCTTTTCATTTTGATGTTAAAAATGGAAAATATAACTCATTCAAAGTTGACAACCAGAATTTGGACCTTCTGAGTGTAAATTTTAGCCTTATTATACTCGAGTCAAGTACACAAAGACTAGTCTTTTATGTTTAACAAACAAGCCAGTGAAATGCTAATTTTGTAATTTAAGGCATCTTAATTTTGCGCAGTCACACTTTAAAATGGCACAATGAATGAAGAAGACTTGAAATGCACTATAAATGATAAATTTTACCCAGAATAGTAATGACATACGTTTTGAAAACATACATGTACGTCAACCTTTACTTACACAACAAAGAATAAACTCTCTACACTGAGCTTCTGTCATGATGCAGAACTTTGATTTTTTTTATTGGTGAAACTTTTTCAAACACAATATACAGTAGATTTTGATCATTAAAAGTGAAAAACAAAATGTTCGTGAAAACCGTGAATCAGTCCCCTTAAAGCGTGTTGCTTGAAGCGTTTATAAACGTGCTCTGAAATTTTATAAACATCAAATTTCGTGAGTTTGCACACATATTATTAAAATACGTGTTGATATATTCTAAATCGTGCTGACTATTGGTGCTCGACCATGCCCTAGAACATTTTAAGGTGAATTCTGTCCAACGAACACTGATAACAGGCGAAGTGTCGGCGACAATCTCGCGAGAATCTGTGACTGATCATTATGACATGTGTTGTGCGCACGTGACAAACCATCATTAGCATTTCAAAAATATTACCAAAGGCAACAGGACAATAAAATGAAAATAATTTCAGTTTTATCATTTCGCATCTTTTGTATCAAATAATTTGCACTACAAGCATCGACAGAAAACAGACTCGACTTTTTAAAATTAACATTAATCCCACTAACGCAATGAATTGCATTTGGTGAACGGTTACATTGTCTTTAACATCAAAACACTATTATAAACATGGAAATATTATTAACAGGTTGAGAGTACATAATAATTATATTGCTACTGATGGGCAACACAGCAGAATTAAGCATGTACTAGTAACTCATTACATGTCTAGTAAACTCATTACATGTACTAGTAACTCATTACATGTACTAGTAACTCATTCATGTACTAGTACTCATTACATGTACTAGTAACTCATTACATGTACTAAGTAACTCATTACATGTACTAGTAACTCATTACATGTACTAGTAATCATTACATGTATATACATTACATGTACTAGTAACTCATTACATGTACTAGTAACTCTCATTACATGCTACTAGTAACTCATTAACATGTACTAGTAACTCATTACATGTAATAGTAACTCCATTACATGTATTAGTAACTCATTAAGTTCCATACGTCATGATACCGGTATATTAAAATATACATAATATATCTGTCATGAAGTCATATTAGGCCTAATTAATTAATTCAAGATCTCGATCTATGGATTACCAAATTGTTCACAATTCACCAAATCGTTATCACGGATTATTATAACGTTCCCACGAATCCCCAGTCCGTTCTTACGGATTACCAGAGTTATAACGGATTACCAAATCGTTCCCACAGATAACAGAATTCGTTCCCTTGATCTAATAATTTGTTTCCTTATCATAATGCAAACAGTTATGGCAATCTGCCGTTAGACCGAATTCTGTCACGTGTTTCATACCAATTATCAGTCATAGATTTTGACTAAGGGTTACTACTTCGTTAACTAGTACCCAATGAAGGTAAAAGGGGTTACGGTGGGTGTGTCCTGTCAAAAGGGAATGCTTACTCCTCCTGGGTACCTTATCCCACCTCTTGTGTGTCCAGGTATCAGTGTTTGACATACTCTTGTTTATGTATTCTTGAGTGTGATTAATGAGATTGGTTACCTTGCCTTATGATTGTAAGGGATTTCTAAAAATTCACATTTGATTTACACCAGTCCTGTTTGTTACCTTCACTTTTCATGGAGAAAAAAAGTATAAAACATACCATTTTTTAGCAGTAAACCATGAATTCAATTGGTCTAAAGAGATGACAAGATACTCTGCACACCAAAGTAGAAATCGCATGCATGTATTCTGTTAGGAATAGTTTTACAGGCACCTAACACGAGGGGGCCTACCCCTTGCTTTTGGGGGAGGGTAGGGGCCTTTTTCTTATCTTGTGCTATGGGACAATAATGTCTTTCCCCGAGTGGAACCAGTTGATTGATTTGATTGAGTTAAAAAACGATTTAGTAATCCGTGGAAACGGATTGGTAATCCAAAGGTGAGATTTCTTTATCCGTGGGAACGAATTGGAAATCGCGAAATTTGGATAAGTTTAGCGAACGATTTGATAATCCATTGGAACAATTTAGGAATCCGTGGGAACATTTCGTTAAATCGTGAGAACGATTTCCTAATCTATGGAAAAAATTCTGACAATCCAAAGAAACTGTTTTCTTATTAATCCGTTGGAACGAATTGGTAATCGTGACGACAATTTTGATAATCCTCAGGAACGAATTGACCATCCGTGAGAACGATTCGGTAATCCATGGAAACCATTTGGTATAATCCGTGAGACCGTATTGTGTAATTCGAGATAAGCTTGTTGATATTACAAATATGTCCCCTCGGGTCTTATAAAATGTAACATTAAGTATAAGTTGTCGCTCGATGTTTTAAAAAGGCAAATTCCTTTCATTTCCCTTCAAAATAAATGTTCAGCAATAAAAGCTATTAAAAATAAATTGCCTGAAATATCAAACTAAAAACTTTTGTAGAGTCCATTTTAGATGTCCCCTTTCTTATTCTTTTTTAGTTGATAAATTAAGAAAATAATATTCTCTTTCTTATATAATCCAATACGCCAATTTATTTTATGTCAGTATATTTATCCTAGTACTTTTTCTACAGTAAGGGTTTTCTAAGCGCTAGACGCATGATTGAAATCAATGAGCAATTTTATAAATGAACATATTGGAATTTTCATTCTATCGTACATCTTATTTGGTCACACTTTGTGAAATTACAAACATATGTTCATATAAAATGTTTAATCAATATAACAAATTCAATAATTATTTCTGTCTTCTCTGACGGAATTTGAAAGATTAGTGACCTTAGTAAAAGTTAACAAAACTAAAACAAGTAAATGAATATCGACACCCAGTTATACGTAAGCTTGCAAAAATATCATCTCTCAATGCGTCTAATAAATATGAGAAGAATCCACCCCCCCCCTGAATACTCTAAATACTCAACATTTTAAAAGATTTTTTATACAAAATCTGCGTACTACCAAACAAATGTGTATTCATACGCTATTGATTTTTGTAACATTGTAACATCCGCAATCACTGTGAACAATGGAAAAGTGAGAAAAACCAGATGAAATCTGGTGCTCCGTAGATACAGCGCTGTCCCGAAGGGAAAGGGGCTAAAACTGCGGCGATAAAATGTACGAAAGAACTCCACATCCCTGAGTTAAAGAAAGTGCCAATGTGCAAAACGCATCATCAGATTCCCTTGTAAGTCATCAGCAGCCGACAACAAAAACGCGCGAACACCCGGGATTCACGTCTATCGCCAAGAAAACTTAGCATGGTTCTTTTGACATGCTACATGTGGCCTCGTACATGGAATTATAAAGCCTGAAAGTGTGTATTGGCATTAATAGTCCATTAATACGTCACGATGGCTCTCCTTTGTAGAGACTCCGACCGGAGGGTAAAGCGCTGGAACTCAATTACATATCTAATCTTCTGACGTGGTAGATTGTGCACTGTCCGCTCGGGGAATAAACGTCCGGATGCTTTAATAATTATCACTGATAATCTTGCGGGATCGCTAAGAGTCTATCTCAGCCACACAATATCCGTCATGGGATAACGATCCACAGAGACCCCTAACCCAATGAAAACCTCCTCAAACAGGGTGTAAAACGTGAAGCGAACTTTACTGCCTGCGAACTTGACACTCTCCTGATCTAATCTGTTGCCACCTACATTGTGAATATTCCGAGAGGAAAAAAATATGATTTCTGATAATAATTTAGTATCATTTCATTAATGCACTTACACTTGTAGGCTACATGAGATCCGATATCACCGGGAAGAGTTCACTGCCAATCGGTGCATCTCCGTACTCAAAATATATATACAAAACGGAGGATTCCCAGCTTGAAAACTTAGATACTAACCACCCCACCCCCATCCCACAAATAAACAAACGACAGAACACAAAAAGTTTTCTAAAACGGAGCATAAAAGAAACCCCACAATATGACGTATCCTGCAAAAAACTATGGTAATATACATGTATACAAATGTATCCACAAAACATTGAACAAGCGCTTTGATCGCATTTCACACCTGTTGTTTTGGACAAATTTATAAAGATTTATTAAAAATTATTGTAATGTTTTAATAATATAAAATATCAA
>CAJDSM010000624.1:10592-47944 GCA_903981925.1 Ostrea lurida
TATATGCGCTGGTTACAGTCTTTATTTGTCAAATGTAACGTATAGATTCGTTTGTTTGTTTAAGATGAGATACCCAACCACACTACCACCACCTCTGTCAAGACTGGGTTGCAACCAACAGGGAGATAAGGAGTTTTAAGGCCGTAATATAGTTCTATATGCAGGATAGGTTCCTAGGCTTTATGATCTTTGTACAATCAATGCTATGAACGACCATATATTTTCCTTTATCCTTGTGTTGACATATTTTGGAGAGCCTTTGCCAGTTCTTGGTCTTGCTCCCCCCCCTTTCCTTTTAAAAAAAATGATCTAAATTTGAAAACTATTGAGATCCACATCCTCAAAACCATAACGTTCCCTTGTTCTTGTGTTGATATAAATGGGTGAAGTGAACAATTATGTTAAATGTAATCATAGTCAAATAAACATATCAACAAAGTCGTAGCGTAGGGTCCAACACGGGTCTCCGAACAAAAGTGAGGGCAGGAATCATGGTGCAAGTTCATTGTGGATAGTTCCTTGGGGTCATAATGCCCCCCTCCGCCTCCGTCTTATAATCGTCTAATATTTTTCAAAAAACTATGTGATTATCCTACCCGCTAACACTATATATATTTCCTTGTTCTTTTGGTTGAGACCATAGTTACGCACATATTGGATGATATCTAGGGTCGATGTGTCGATCCTGTAACTTTAAAAATAGGCTGCAATTTACTTTCAACACTAATGAGATGTCCCACCTCTCAACCATAATATTTTCTTGTTCTTTGTAACAAAGACAATAATAAAAGAGCCCCAGGGGATAAGCCTGACGCCCAATGTATTAATATGTTTTATCGCGTATTTTCGTATGTGATAATTGTAAATCCCAAACGTCCTTTTGAAGCAAAGTGTTTCAGTGAGCGGATGTGGTCCCATGGGCTCTGTTTCCTTATTAATCTTTGTTTGGCGCATTGGCGATCAGAGGAATCCAATGTGCCTGTTTATTCTGCTAATCGGTAATTTCTGACAATGCCTCATTATCGTTCAAGTAAGTTCACACCGGTTCTTTTCGTTTACAATGCGCGGAGGAGAATGTTTGTGTAACATCAATGGTTGATGAGTGAAACGATTATTCCGAGGTTGGCCAAGTGGTATACTTAGACAAAGCGTCACATGACCAGGTAAATTTCTCATCAAAGTGGGCACAAAATTCGTCCTGTGGTTTAGAAGGAAATCAAGTAAACTGTGTCCATGCTCATTATAGTAGCGATGGAGGTGTTCCAGTGGCGGGAAATCTTAAGATTTGTCAAAGGAAGGGGTTAGGCGCGATTCGTTTGAAATAGATGAGCTCAGTCCTTGGAATGAAGCCAAAGTGGGGGTTCAGGTGTGAAGCAACCCCGAAATCCTTCGGAGTTTTAAATGGAGGCTTATTAGCTGTACTCTCTTATACATGGATAAATGCCCCCATTCCCCTACTTACCGGCATTTTGTTGATTATTATTAAATGGACACAAAGAGGTGTTTGTTTGATATTAAAACTGAAAGACGCAAAGATAATTTATTGTGTGAATGAGTCGTAAGGAGAGGCCCGAGAACTAAGCTGGTAGGGGCTTAGCTCAGGCCAGAATGAATGTATGCTTATTTAATGCAAAAGCCAGTATCACTAGAATTAACAGAATACGTGAATCAGTTTATAATATAGACAGTGACAAACTTAAAGAACAATAAGGTAATATGTTTAATTTACATGTAGACAATTGAACACGTAAATAACAAATAGGGTAAATTATTTACATGTAGACCAGTGACACTAAATAGCAAAAAATAAGTTAATTATTTTTGGGACTATGATTACGTAATACTTTGTTACTTCGTCCCATGTTTTTTATTTAAGGCAGAACTAGTTGATACTAATTTTAATTACTTATTTAATTTAAACATGTAAACCAGTGAATCACTTAATTACATTATAGAGTTAAGTTTTTCATGAATCAAAATCATTCAGCATTAACACAATAAGTTGTTAATTATTTACATGTGACCGTGACACTATAATAAACACTCAGTGAAATTATTTAAGCATGTAGGGGCCAAGAAAGAGAAAAACAATTGGTTCTCTAGTGTGCCATGGTTTTGAAAATTAATGAGGCTAAGGCTGAGGTTTTTTTAATTTTATTTTGTTTTTTTGTTTGAAGATATAAAAATGAATAGAAACTTTTAATTCATTACGTTGTAACACGATGTTACCATTCGCCTATTTTGTATCTTTATAGATTAACCACATAATGTCAGTTATCAGTGTATAGGTTTTTCTATACAAAAACTTTGTCCATTCATAAATAATTTTAATGTGGGTTGGCGGCATTGGTAGAAGTCTGCAGCTTATTGAAGATCCTTTTATATTCACACTCCGGCAATAAGATTTTAAAATACAAAGTCTAGGTATTTCTGTTCGCACACATGTTCCTGTGGTAGAAAGCTTTGTTAGTAAAGTATATAATAACAAATGGCTTGTCAGACATCGAATACACAGTGAAGGAAGCAACTTGTTCTGAACAGTTTTTAAGGTAGTTTTGGGGCACGTCAGGCGGGAGAAGGGTATATTGTGATGTTGACGTCGATTTCCTATTTCGTTAACACTTCTGAGTTTCTCATCTGGATTTGTTCAAACATCGTCAAGATTTGAATTGGACTAGGGCTCAATCATTAATGAACACTGTGGTCCGCTATTGTCCGTGTTTCCCAGTCATTGTGATCAGACAATGTGCAATTCTCTCGAAATGCATCTGTAATTCCAATGCAGACAAGTCACTTTTTAAGCTTTTTGTACTATATTTATTCATTTGAAAGCGTGTCAGCACTTTTCAAGTATCGAGTAGCTACTAACTGAATATAGCACCAAAACGCATGATTTATAACTGGGTCTTCAGTACTATCGAAAACTTATTATATAACTAGAAAGTTATTACGGACCATAGTATAAAAGTTTGGCTTTCCATCAATGTTCTGTTTTGTCTAATAATTAGTAATTTCTTATAACTAGTTTTGCAGTTCGTTCAAAATAAAGTTAACAATAAACTTCAAATTTTTTTTTGTTCAGATTCGGTACAAGTAAAATAGTACATCTATCAGATGGATACAGACGAGTAACCATTTGGTAGCAGCTTGTCCTAAGTGGTAAAATTCTAAGTTGAGATGTTGACTGTTGACATACCTTCAAATAAATTCACATTTCATTAACATGCTACAGAAAGCCATAAGCCTCCTATCGAGGAGATCCGTTTTGAATGTTTCCAATTGATGCCTCAACTGGTTGTAGACTGTCGAGCTGTTGTAAATTTCGAACGGGGGAATATCCATTCTGGAACCAGACGTGACCTGTCTTGGAATTGAGTTCAAAAAAGTTTTTTCCCCCCGGGTATTTGTCACTGTATTGCCAGTATCATTCCATAGGCAAGTCAAAAACAATTACAGTGCCACCAATGTTGATCTGACACCGAAACAGAAAGGTGCATAATAATGATAGTTTATTCATTGTAAGCATAGACACAACAAAGCACCGACTGTTTCATAATTATACCGAGCAATCCATTGTCTATTTTTAGGCAGAATCTTAGCACTCTATCAGCCCTGATGTCTGTCACAAACGCTTAAATGATACAGATCCGGATCTTTCCTAAAATTAAAACCTGGCATAGGACGTAACACAAGAAAATTTCCGGATACTTTAGGACCCTATTTTTATCCGAATAAATAAAAGATATCCATGGGCAGGTAAGACGTAAATGCGGCGGGGCTGAGAATCAATTTATTTTTTTTTTTTTGGCCTAGGACGTGACAAACTATGAATGAACACTGTCAGTGAATTATTTACAGTGTAGATTCCTGTGACATCTAAATAACACTAGTGAAATTATTTACATGTTAGACCTGTAAACACTAAATAACACTCTGTGAATTATTTTACATGTAGACCTGTGAACATCTAAATAACAGATAAGTTAATTCATTTTAGATTGTAGAACCTGTGACACTAAATACAATAATTGTATTATTTACAATGTTAGACCGTGACACTAAATATAACACTCAGGTGAATATATGTTTACATGTAGAACCTGTGACACATAATGTTAGCATCTCAGTGAACTTATTTACATGAGAGTCCTTACAAGCTAATAATAACAATAAGTTATTCATTAGATGTAGACCAGTGATCACTAAATAACACCAGGTGAATTATTTTACTAATGTTAAGACCTGTGACACTTAAATAGACACTCAGTGAAGTTATTTACAAGTGTGACCGTGACACTCGAAATAACACTTCAGTGAAGTTATTTACATTGTAGACCTGTGGACACTAAAATAATCACTCATTGCAATTATTTACATGTAGATCCTGTGAACTAAAATTAACAAAGAAAAAGAAAAAAATCAATTAATTTAATTATTTTACATGTAGAGCCGAGTGACACTAATATAACATCTCAGTGAATTTATTTTACATGTAGAGATCCAGTTGAACACTCAACAAATAACACTAGTTGAATTATTTACATGTAGATCCAGGACACCTAAATAACACTCAGTGAATTATTTACAGTGTAGAGCCGTGACACGTAGATAACACTTCCAGTGAATTATTTACATGTAGACCTGGACACTAAATAACAATAAGTTAAGTTATTTACAGTGTATGACCAGTGACTAACTAAATAACAATAAGGTGAATTATTACATGTAACCTGTGAACTAAATAACAACTCAGTGAATTATTGTTACATTGTAGACCTGTGACACTTAAATTACAACTCTAGTGAATTATTTACATGTAGAACTGTGAGTCACTAATAACACTTCAGTGGAAATTATTTCATGTAGACCAAGTGACACTAAATACAATAAGTTCAATTAATTACATGTAGACCTGTGACGACTAAATAACATAATGTTAATTATTTATCATGTATAAACCAGGACACTAAAATAACACTCCAGGTGAATTATTTACATGTAGACCTGTGACACTAAGATAACACTACGAGTGAATTATTACATGTAGAAGACCTAGTGACACTAATAACACTCAGCTTGAATATTTACATGTAGACCTGTGATCACTAAAATTATAAACTCATGAAGTATTGACATGTAGACCTGTAACACTTAAAACACTAAATAACACATTCAGTGATATTATTTCAGTAGACCTGTGACAACTAAATAAATAAGTAATCATTTAGATATAGACCAAGTGTTAACTAAGAAGCAATAAGTTAATTATTTAACATGTCAACATTCACACTAATAAACAATCAGTTAATTATTACATGTAGACTAGTGACACTAAAATAACAATCAGTTATTAAAATCATTTAATTAATATTATGACATTTAGAAAACATAAATAAAAACTCAGTGAATTCATTTAATGTAAAGCAACTGTAAACAAGAAATATCGATTGATATCATTAACACTGTTACCTCAATAATACACGTAATTAACTTGATCAGTTATCATTAAGATATATCCAATAGGCAGAAAAAATTTCAATTAAACCAACCCCCTCCTCCCTGAAATATTTTCATTACATTTTCAACATAAACCCTATTCAATGATCTATTTACATGAAGGCCCTTACACAGGTAACAATCAGTTAATTATTTAAATGTCAACCCTATAAACTAATAAGATTCAGAATGATCATGTATAGTATCCAACTCTAGGCATGTTTGCTACCCCCGTTTAATAATTATTCAATTGATATATGATAAACCAATACAGCAGAGTCAACGACGTTGTAAATTAACTACATAACCAATCTATAACTACGGCTAAACATACACACTCGCGAACATCAGCTTATGATAACCTATTGACGGAAAACGAAGCCTACTATTATCAAGAGAATGGCGCACATGTCAAATGCGGAAATTAAAGAGTTTGATTTCATCAAAATAAACTATATGTGTTATGCAAGTTTATGGTGTGTAAGCATGCGAAATTTCAGCATTTGTACGATTTTTTTCCCCATCATCACTACATTTAGAGTTTATTTTAGATGTGGTGGTATCATGCAAGTTGATCAATGTGTGGGTCTGACGAAATCTACTATGGACTCATACACAGTCGGAAACAGTGCACATGGCTCGTCAAAGGTAAGAAGTCCCGAACGCAGGTTTCTTTTTTTTCTTGTTGCTGTTTAGTTGCTTGCTGCCTTTTTGTTGCCTGCTGTAGCTACATATCTGTTACTCATTATCATAAAAGTTTTATGATAGTTTAATATCTCATATTTGATTTACTAAATAAAGAAGTTGCTACGGACTACAGTTTGTGTCTATAGTTATTTCCTAATTAGTAAGACTATAACGGCCATGGAAGTCAGACATTAAGCTTGTAAGCTTTTATCATTGGTACTTGTAAAAGAAACGAGGATTAATGGTTATCTTCCTAGTGATTTTACGTCAGGCAAATTGTTTCCTTAATCGTGTCCATTCTATTTTTTTTGTTTACAAACAGGAAAGAATTAAAGCACTTATTGCGTGTGTCATTTGTGTGGGTTGTACATCTAGGTACTTTGATTCGAATTTTGTTCAGCTTATACAATTCGTACAATATTTCCAGGATGTTTTAAGAATATATAAATTGGAATCTTGTTAAGAACTTGTTTAATTCAAGCATTTCACAAATTCTATGGTCCGTCAATTATTATCTAATTTACAATCAAGAACCTCTCGTTAGGTCGGATGCTGTTGTCTTCAAATCGGTAGATTATGCTAACATTTTAAACTGGGCTTACTTGTCCGTTTATTAGGGCCTCCTGGACGATGTATACCGGTCAACAAAAGGATGCCCACTCCCCTAGCATCTGATTTCGCAATTATCTGATGTGTCCAGTGTCCGTGGTTATCCCTTGTTCTTTTAAATTTGTACTCTTTAATGGAGATGTGCAGATCAGATCGTTTTTCTTTTAATAGTGAAGAGGTACGGGTCATTAGCAAGTTTGACGATATTAAATGTAATATATAGTCGAAACATTATTTTATCTATTGTTTCAGGCTGAACCAATCCATTTGAAGCCACGGTTTACATCGCTTGACCTTTCCTTCTGACTCAAATATACGACGACACCATTGGTTGAATTCCGTGGACTACCTTTCATCGGGATGACAGAAAAAGAGTACGTTGATAAAAATATTTTTCTTGCTCTGTAATTTAAACTCAGAAGATATGAATGTTGGTCCAGTGCATTTTATGTATTGACTAGCTACAGTCTGTTATGTAGGCAATACAATTTTTAAAAAGAAAGGAATAAGGTTTGACTAAATATTTCGACTGGTATGAAATTTTAACGCTCTTTTATAATGCTTGTACATCAAGACAGTGATACAGTATGAAACAAATTATGGTCTTGCAATGTGTGTCTAGTCATGTTAAGACGATGTTACTGTTGCATCATAGTATGGCTGACTTCCTGTTCAATTCAGGGATGCAATTGCAATTATCAGCAATAGCTCGGTAGATAATCCTTGACATGTAGGTCATAAACAAAATTCTTTAAACAAGGAAAGGATAAATCTTACACTTTAAAGATCACTCTTACGCTTTTTTCTGCGTTGCAAAATAGCAGGATAGTAGCCTGGTTAATTCTTCGTTTTAACACCCGCTTTGAGAATTCTTCACTACATAATGCAGACCATCTACCATAAAGTAAGTGAAAGTAACTTTCGTGCTATACGCAACAGGCAACATTAGTTGAGCACCACGCGTAAGTTATTGTTCCATGAAATTAAATGGGAATATTCGGATTCAAACAATCAATTTTATGAATTCTAATAATTCCCTGTTGAATTTAGATTGTGTGGGCAGTCTACAGTTTCCCACAAACTTACACATCAGACCAGAACATCGGCGAGTACTCTCGCATGTGCATGATCCGATTTGAGTGCCCAAAATTCCTTCACGCCTGTGAACCAGGATTTTACCATCAAAGTGGAAGGCCCTTTCAACAGGTTAGGGTTTCTGTTTTTCATTGTTCTTTTTCATAACAATTAAGATTGTTCGCGGATTTAAGCGTTAACACTATTTCAATTCTACAGAATGTGTAGCAATTCAAAACCGCTTTCAGAAATTGGTTACAACCGTCTTATAAGTTTTGACAAACAACCACATATGGTTGCTATCGAAGCCTAGAATGTATGCAAAGAAAATATAATTGGCTAGAGGTTATTACATGTATTGATGCATACTTTTATTTGTAACCGTTCTTCAAATACCGCCCCCTTTTGCCCCATTTCGATAATCAATATGGTGGATAAACTGTCGTACATACATCTATCCTAGAAGGTCAACAGCGGTTTGTTATTTTCTTTCCAGCATGGCTATCTAATAAAGATGCTATTTTTTTAAAACTAAATACAGAGAATTTGGATAGTTTTGCATTTTCCAGAATTTTTACTTTTCAACCAACGTTAATTTTTTGGGTGTATCATTCTTCTTTAGTGATGAATAAGGAAATATGGCATTTTATGCAACAAACTTATCACAGTAGATTTTATTATTTTCATTCTGCTCTCGATTGTTTCATCGAGTTCTACGTTTTCATGTGAAATTTATATGCCCTTGATTTTGTCCAGATCCATATCACATAAACTGTTCGCGACAAAATGGGCATTTACTGCTGTTTGTAGGGAGATCAAAACAAAAACATTGATTTTTTTTTTTGTGCTTTTCGGAGCACGTAAATAAGTAACTTTATAGAAGAAAAGACCCGCATTGTTTGCAAATGAAATCCTATAGATTCGAGGTTATTTGTACTTATGTTGTGACGCACAGCAAAAATAATTTTGGGGGGGGGGGTTTACTAAATAAACAAAATGATCACATAACATGATTCACATGTATAACCATATTGATTCAGATAACAATGTTTTTTTTCTTTATAGGCTTGCAATGTAGTTCTCCTTGTAAGAAACGGGGTCTCTGCTGTTCAAGAATAATTGGCGGAGGGGAGCCTACACGTGTCATGCGCCAACGGCATGTTCGGGCACCGACTGTGATGAATTTAGAGGGTAATTGAACGTGTGGTGCATGTAAACATGGTAATGAGAAACTCTTGATTCAGCTTTCTTGTTTGTTGATGTTCAACCACGAATGTTTCAGGAAGTTTCCAATAATTGTCCTCCTCCCCCTTCCTTAGAACTTTATGTACAGTGAGATGCAAAAGTAATATTCGGTATCACAAATGATGGATGTCAGAAGTTTGAAATTGTCTGGCATTCATCATATGTTTTTCCGATGATCAATACAGTGCGACTTGTTATGCAATCACCCATTTCCTGTAGGGAAACAAAACGTCAGTTAAAAATTAGGTATTTGGGAAAATAAAGTAGTCGAAAGCACAATTTACTATTTTCGATGAAATTTATCTATCTTTCCTTGTAAAGAATCAGTATGCTGAACAGGAAAATAATGATAATGCCATAAATTTTAATATAATAATCCTAATGTCAAGAAATCATAAAGTTGGTATTGTCATAATCAGTATAATGTATAATCAAAGTTTGATATCAAATATTTCCCGCTTTCAAATTAATTTTTATCAATATCTCTTGAATCCCTTAACAGAAGAGTTTCTATACGGATATTGTGTATTGCTGGTGGTAGTCGACACCAACTGCACTGCGCGATGTGAGAATAAGGGGTTTCAGATGGGACCTTTAAAATTTGGCCCCGTGTTTGTGACCAGGACATCAGAAATGACAAAGATACCATAAAGTTCCAGCAAGGAGCTTTAAAGCACGTGTTAAATTTGTTATGATACTCATCATGAGTGAATGCAAATTAAATCGAACTTACATGATCCGATTATTTATTTGTTAAATATGTGCATATCACATTATACATAAATAATGTTACAAGAAATTTGATCTTTATTAAGCGTTGTTTGTAATTCTGTCTAACTGGGTTATTACAATAACCAATTATTTCGTAGATATATTTAGGCTTTTAATAGTATGCCTATTTGATTCCTAGCCCAAAATTATGATGTTCTATTGAGAATTGTGCTTTCAAGTTATATGGAACATTCGAGGTTAATTGTGGAACCAATTATAGTGGTGACTTCGGACTATGACCAAGTCATTGATTAATCACTTTTATTCTTTGGGTTTTATTTTTCTTATTTATTTTTCATTTCATTTTTCTTTAGGTTGTGATTTTTTGTACATATATGTGATGCCTTAACAGGGGCCGATAATCTCTGTACATATGTGTGCCTCACAGGGGCGATATCTTGTATAATATATGTGATCCTTACAGGTGCCGATATTCTTCTGTAGCATATCATGTGATGCTTCCACGGGCCGGATATTCTTCTGTATAATATATTGTTGATGGCCGTCCTCAGTGGGCCGATATCTTCTGAAGACTCACTGCTGTAAACATGTGAATGCGTTCACAGGGGCCTGATTATTGTTTCTGATAGAGCTTACGCTGTACATATTTTGTGTATTTTGCTTCACAGGGGTCCGATAATGTGATGCCTTTCTAATGGGTGCTGATTATTTTCGTATCTATATTATGTTTTGCTTTCTCTTTATCTTATGTGTGGTCTGTATATTTTCTGTACTATATTGATGTGATGCTTCTTTCAAGTGGGCTCGATATTCTTTTCTGTACATGTACATTTTGTGATGCCTCCTCAGGGGCCGTATTAATCTTGATTGAGTTACTTGCTGTATCATTTTATTATTGTTATGCTTTCATCTAGGGCGTAATTATCTTTCTGTAACATATTTATGTGATTTTTGCTCTTTCCTTCGGGGCTCTGATTATCTTTGTTTTATATATTTTATATATGTTGTGTATTCCTCCTTCGGGGGTCCCGATTATCTTCTTTTCTGTACAGAATGTTGATGCCTTCCTTGGGGCGATATCTCTGTACATTATATGGATGCTTTTTTCGGGGCGATATCATCTGTACATACTATGTGAGCCTTCACAGGGGCCGATATTTCTGTCAATACTATGGTCGATGCCTCCTCGGTGCAAAGTCTTCTGAAGAGTATTGTTATGTCCGAGGAGCTATTGTTTTCTAGGTATTACATTTCTTAGTTCGATTATGTTTGTACTCTGATTCAAATGAGTATACGTTAATAGCACGATTGAAAAGTTCTTGTTAATCTATTGTTTTAAATGCATGTATAGCATTTCCTGATGCGATTGTTGTATCTTATTTATGCCATGTTCATTGACGATGTGGAAAAATTCTCTTTATCTGCATTCCTTCAACGCTCTAATTTAAAGAGCGCTTAATTTGAATACACATAGGCGGATTTAGACGGGAAGGGAGTCTTTGGCCCCCTTTTTGTAACACCAAATTAATATAAGTAAGCGCATTTATCATGAGGGAGTTCAAGATCCAGTTTCCCCGAAGCCAGGACTATTCCCGAGGCGTTAGCCGAGGGAAATAATCGCTGGCTGAGGGAACTGGAATCTTGTAACTCCCTCAGTGATAATGCGTAACTGTTTATATTATACCGGATACAAATTGAGCATATAGATAAATATTTCATTCAATCCGTTGGAAAGCCCGCAGCTGTCGCTCGATATTTGATAAATTCCAATGTTTTTCCTCGGTGCATTAATAAGTTTTCTAACAAACAACAACGATGCATAAACGAGTTTCTTTGCCATTTGTAACACATCTACAGAACTTTTCTAATTCACTTTCCCTTATCATACAAACCTCACATATTGCCGTTGAAGTTGTCGTCCATGGTTGATAACAACGTCAACGTTTTACACCAGATTGTTGCTAACAATAGCGCTGGCGTAACACTGACGCTCAATCCACAGACTTATTGGCTGAAAAACTATGACGCATTTCTATTGCATTCAAAACGTTTCGGAACTTTCCTTAATTGAAAGAAATTGCTAAGTGTTCCGATTAGGGGTGTGTTAGTTTCATCGAACTGTCACAACCTTTTTGCAGGGAGATAGTCTGTATGCAGGAATCAGTCTTTTTACGGGTGATTCAGGGAATCAGCAAATTATATCGATTTACTTTTATATAGTGAAGAAATCAAGTAGGACGGTATAATAATATTATTATAGAATATAAGCTAAATGAGTCCTTAACAAATAATTGCATAAAGCCCTGAAGTCCGAAGCTTCCGGAGGCTTCGCCCCCTGGGCCCCATTTGGGCGTTCACTCCATACCTCTAGTATTTGCCCCTCTTCCAAAGGAACGCCCCACTCCTTTCGGCAAATCCTGGGATCTTCCTCACTGCAACATTGCAACTATAGATAATAACATTTTTACGAAGAGATGATGTTGGTGAAGCAAAAAGCAGAAAAATATAGATCATGCTATTATACCGATTGTTATTAAGAGTTATTTCACGTCCTTACTTCAGCTCCTCGTCAATTTTTGCGATATTGAGGATTGAATACGGGTACATGTTTGTTTGATCGATAATCGGGCGACATTAATAATGACTTCATATACAGTAAGTAATTACTTGGTGTGCACATAGGGCAATGGAATCCTTAGATGGGCTTGTAAAAGATCACCGACCATGACAATTGCACTACTTGACCCTGCATATTTCCTTTGACGGACCATATATCCAATATCAAGTTGGAATTGTGTGCAACTGTGTGTGAGATAAGAAGCGGACACTTAAATATTTTATTTTTTTTAAGTCAAGAGGAATAAACTCTGTCAAAAATCTATCGACAGACGCCAAATTCGACTTGACTTTGCGTATTCCTAATTACGTATCCATATGTCCATAATTTGAGTTGAATTGTGTCCAACATGTTGTAGAGATAGTGTATGGAAGCTGATAAATTTCTGGTTTTTTTTTTCGAAGTTCAAGAGGGATTACCTCTGTCAAACATCAAGTCGGCATCCCATGACCAAATTCCGCAAATTGCCCTGATATTCCCGGGACGTATCATATACATGTTAATGAATTTCAGTTGATTGTGCACCATTGTAGAGATAAAAAATGAAACTGAAAACTTTCTTATTTTTTCTCGAAGTTCAAGAGGGATAACTCTGCAAAATCATAAGCACATGACCGAAATTCGAACTTGACTTACATATTCCTATGAACATAATCCCATATATTAAATTTGAATTGATGTGTTAAACTGTCGCAGAGATAACGAACGAAAACGCAAATGATGACGGAAAGGGTAACACTATAATGCCTCGGCATTTATGGGCGGAGGCATAAAACACGAAAAAAACCGATCAGTGATCAATCGTCGCTGTAGAGGCAACGTCGAATGTAGATAAGACCAAAAATGCCTTTTTCATTATCGTAATCATCTAGTGGATAAATTCTACCATTGAAAAAAGGTCGTACTGTAGCCCATTTAGTTCAAAGATATTGCAAAAATAATTTTGTCTTAAGTGACATACTACATATGTAATATTAAAAGTCGCAACACATGTGCTTACAGAGGCAAAAATTGTAAGTGGTACAACACAATGTAACTGACAGTGCTTTATTACTCTGACAGTAGGTCCTACTGCACTTACAACCATCATAATTGTTTCAATAATTGATTGATTTGTATATAGGATTTGCAAATCCTAAACTAACATAATAATGATTATGTCATATTTAAATGAAATTTACTTTCTTAATCGTATAAAGTTGTTGAGTACCTGTAACTATCCATGACGATATTGTTGCATATATTAATTGATCGTAGTGTTATGTAGTAAGATTTACAACTAAACAATTATTTTAAGCTTTTTATATTTTTAGAATAGCGGTATTAAAATGTTTGGCATCGTTTTTGTGTTATTTTAATGACAAAAATATAAAACATAAGTTTCATATTTTGGTTTGAGTATTAATACCATGCGAAGTACAAGCATGTTAAAAATTTTTCCTGTGTTCGAGTGACTTATCAAGTTAATAATGTAATAAATGATATTCAGATTTAAACACATATGTCACTTACGCAATTACCTTTCTACTATTCTTATCTCCTTTAGATCAGAAGTGGTAAGTGGATAGTCACAACCTAACTGACTGCTAAACAGTGTATAAAGTACTTTCAAAGGCAAAAAGTCGGTTAAACATCAGTTATAAAACAAAAATAACAAACAACATTTAATTTTTTTTTTTAACATCTTGTTAGATATATTTAGCTGCATTGTTGCAATGTCTAAAAGTTTGGGACGGGGTTTTTTCTAAGCTTTCCTGGGGTAATAAACAGTTTTTTGCCTTTTTTCCTTTATTTTAAATCCAAATTTTACAATTCACATAATATTATGACCTTCTCTTCTATGGACGCAAGGTCGTAAGTCCCAAACAGAATTACAAAAAACAAGAGTTGGCAAATATGGAACCTCCTGGATACACCAGAGTGGGATCAGGTGTCTAGGTTGGAATATTCATACCCGTAAAACCGGTCACACCACGAGTGAACCCTTGTCTTGATCATGTATATTGGAGTAATCCGTAGTAAATCAAATTATAAAAACGGCTAAAACAATTGCCATGAAACGAGCATTTTACTATTGCAGGCAACACTAAATCGTTATATACTACATAGAATTGTACGAAATGCTGTATGTTTAAACGTAATTTGTGTACCTCTGTAGCTCTGGCTTGAATCCAAAAACTGATTCATACGCAGAACATGAGCTCTTGCATATCGAGGTGATGATGGAATCTGTTGATGACAAGTAATATGAAAGTTGACATTGGAGAAGCTGAACCGTTTAAGTAAAGCTTGAGTTTTTAGTTTGTCAAGTTAATATGACTGTATTAATTTATTGTCCAAATGTCTACACTACGTTCAATGTGATGTCTACAGGATGCATTGAAAATACAGATTGTCTCAGGGAACCAACTTCTTTCTATATGCTATAACAGGTGCCACACGAGTAATACAATGACATGCAATGTCAGTTGTACTTAATAGTGTAACATGAATCAAGGTTTTTTTAGTTGTTTTTTTTAATGATATTTATTAATGTTTCTCTACTTAGAAATTGTGTGACGGCGTGGATGTGGAAGTGGAGTTTTTGACTACGTGGGTGCGACTACCAATTCCTGTAACCCTAACTTATTACGACAGCGTCCAGTGGAGCTATGGATCCATGGCCTCTCATAATAAACATCGCCACATTTAGTCAGGTAAGAAAATGGAAAACGCTTATTCAAAAGTAGTAGTTATGGCCATTCCAATAAATTGCCACCGTACAATAAGTGACATCGTTTGAGACAACACTGGCATCCTTTAGCCGACTATAAAGGTACATTTTTCATTGGTTGAATCCATACAACAATTGACTCCCTCATAATAAAGGGAGGTAACTACATGTGAATAGTCATTCATTAATGCAGTTTATTTTATTTATATGGTGACATGTTTTATTACCACATGCAAATTGTAGTCAAATTATATCCGGAAAGTTCAACCATGCAAGATATTATGGTTGGCATGCAAGTTTACCATATATTTTAGAGAGAATCTGATGGGATATTCGTCATTTTAACTTTTTCAACACTCAAGTATCCAACACCATTCAATGTGAGGTGCAGAATTCACAATCATGTGACATCTCGACTCTGTACTATGTCAACAGCAATATAATTTACATGTATTGGACGTGCATCTTATTTTTTATGGGAATTATTTATTTCAATAATGCACTATAGCATGCATATATATATGTATGGCCACACGTAGATATAATCGTGCCAATGTGACTGATGTTATGTCGACTGGGTAATTATAGAACATCGCCATATGGTTTCATTTTGACATGCAACGTATTTAAGTGGACATGCGATTTACACATCATAACATAGGTAGACAATATAGAATGTAACGTATGTATGTCTAATGCGATAGTGGGTTAGCTGTTGACTTGGCATAAATATGTGCAGCATGTTGTAAATAGAAGAATTCTTTCATGTTTCTTCAGACCCAAAGTGCTAGTTTTTAGAAAGAACTTAGTACAAAATCATTCTTGGATGAAGGAAATTGAAGTATGTTCATACTAAAGGAGCAACACTCCTTCAACGGGAAAAAATAAGGAACAATGAAACAACGAAATGGGAGTGGTAATTCAAAAGAACCACGGCTAAGAAAGTTGAATTTATACATAAAACATTGTCATGACATAGGGATATTCAAGTATGTTAGAATTATGAGCTAGATATAGTGGGACCGCAATAGGGATCAAAGTTATACATGCGAATAAACATATGTCATGTATATTGAAAATATTTCAAATTTTTTTTCAAGAACATTGGGCCATAAGAATGGTGATTTACTCAAATGCTTTCTGATATAAACGCAGCCACAAATTAGTTCAGATCAACGGCCATGGGATTGGGATGGGCTTACAATAGGGGATCAAAGGTTTTACTTGCAGAATATTCCCAGGACCACTGGAAATTTCAATCAAACTTGATACAAAACCTTGGTGGAGGAATGAAATGTTGTTAAAATGAAGGGCAATCCTTTCGGAAGAGAAGATGATGAAAAAGTGCTAATAGGCAGGGTCATTAAAAACATTCTCAAACCAACAGTGCCAAAAAGCGAAATGCCCGAGAAGCTCCCTGTCTAATGGACGTTCAAGTTGCTAAGACATGATTCGGGAGTATATGGGGGAGCGATAGGGATCAAATTTTACATGTGGAAAAATAAAGAATTTTAAACGATTTCTTTTCAGGTAATCACCTGAGCCATAACAAATGATGTGTGGTTTGGGTTGAAGCACAATATGAGATCAAAGGTTTTACATGCCGAATCTAGAAAAATCTTCTCTAAACTGCTGTACCAATTTCATCAAACTTTGATGCAATCATCATATGGGTTGTAAGAAGATCCAAGTTTGCTCTAATGAAGGGTTATACAACTTTAAAGGGGGAGATAATCACCAAAATGTTTAAACAGGATTGAGTTATTTAACAGCTGGACCAGAAAGCCGAAACTTACATAATAGCTTCTGGCATAGTGGATATAAATTTTATGAATTCATTATCCCCATTGTAGGTGGGACGATAATAGGGGATCAGAATTTATATCAATGTACACAAAACTAAACTTTACACAAGTTATCCTCAGATGAAAGTGTGAAAATGGAAAAGGCAATAATTAATAAATGTTTTTAGTAAAGCTCAGTATTCTAAAAGTATTCGATGGATGTATTTCAGTGCGTTACACAATGTGAAAGAAAAATATTTTCTTAACTAAGCTTTTGTATAAAAAAAATAGTTTAGTCCAAGCTTCTGTTTTGCAAGGAACTGCTGCTCTTGTGAGCAATGTGCTCATGACCTCTTCATTCTGTAAATATCGAATATGTTTCAATATTCAGGAGTAAAGGTTTCACTTTGACTATGATCTTTGGTGAATTTGTTGAGATATTGTAGCGAATATTTCTTCATGTACTTTGGGCTGTCACCTCCCAATTTGGTCAATAAACGGACCCCTCCTCAGGTGAAAAATCAGCGAACTTTTTCCAGTTTGATAATCAAATGGATCCTAGTTTTGATACAAGGTTAAGAGATGCATTCAATTTGCATTTGATCCAGATCGTAGTTTCAACATTTCCAATTGAATTTAAAAAGCACAATTAGAGAGTGTCTGAAATACTTGTAATCAAATAAACGTTTTAAAAAAAGATCCGATGATACAGAAAGCCCTGTCACAATAACATTGGGTCTCTCTTCAAATTATAACTGATCTCAGGTATGTACAATTATCCCGGACGGCATGTGCCTTAATTCTAGTTCTTTGTTTCTTTTCTCTCAGCTGTAGATCGCTGTTTATCATTTGAATACGCCATTGGGAACTACGCAGTGGGAGTTTCTCACACAACAATGTGTATGTGGAAGGAACCGGAAAAGCAAAAACCAACATCAAAAACATCCAAACAAAACTGACTATGTCTGGCAGCCGATTCACGTTTCTATTGAAGCTGTCGAGAACTTGGTGGTAAGCATAAAATATTACCTACTAATTATTTTTTATGTCAGAATTATCGTTTACAACATCACGTTAATTCACATTTCTAGTATACTATGCCTCTATATATAAATCATTTGTTCTTTCCATCCGTTGCTACCATGACTTATATTCAGCAAACAGTAAGTTAACGAAATGTACCTCACAACCTCCGATAAGTTAAGGCTTCCAAGAGGAATAAATGCTGTACAAAATGTACCTCCGCAATATCGCACCAATGAGTCACAATAAAAAGGTAAGGCCATGTCGTATCACTTCCTATTTTGTATCGCGAGATAATGTAAATTGTGGTCGTTTTACTACCAGTTACAAAGTGATATGACGTATACGTGGAACACTTTCTTAATTATGTAAATCCTTTCATTTTCTTGTCAAATAACTTTCCATCCTCGTCTCTCTCTCTCTCGTCTCTCTCTCTCTCTCTCTCTCTCTCTCTTCTCTCTCTCTCTCTCTCTCTCTCTCTCTCCAGAGAGAAGAGAGTAAGCGAGCTACTATCCTCCAAAGCTTTCGTACTTTCCTTGCAAATATTCATCGTTTTGTGCAAACGTTTCAGCGTTTCGTGCATTACTTACCAGCGTTTGTGCAACGGTTCAGCGTTTCGTGCAGATCGTTCAACGTTTCGTGCAAACCATGTAAAGCATTTCGTGCTGAGATTTTCCTGTTAGCATGTAATTACTGAAAAAATTTAAAATTGGTGATTGATCATGTAAACAAAAGATAAGAACATTGATCAATCTCGTAAGTCCTAAATAGAATACAAGAGTTGGGCAAAATCGGACCCTGGACACACCAGAGTGGATCAGGTGCCTATGAGTAGTGAGCATCCCTTGACCGGTCAACCGCCGTGAGCCCATAGTCTTGATCAGGTAAATGAAAACAATCCGTAGTAAATCAGTTTATCAAAAATGGCCTAATAATTGCTATGAACACATCATATTTAAATCTATGCCATTCTGGCAAATAAATCGTTATAACGCATATCAATTACGAAATGCTGCCTTTAAAGTGACATGAAGCCTCAGTAACAACAACTTGTTTTTAGTAGCATGTCTCAATTCAAAGCTTATCATACGCAGAACACGTTCTTGCATTTGGAATTAGAGTTGAGAGACATAACACCAAATGCAGGTAATGAATGGATTATCCCAACATAAATATGGAAGTTGACGATGGAGAAGCTGAAATCATCCGGTTTCTCATGAAGTTGAATCGTTAGTTTTCCCGTTAAAGTGTATGATCCAAAGTTGTTCAATTATGTTTTGTAAAATTACTTTAAAGCATAGATAATGTATGTGTTTAAAGTTATCAACTTTCCCTTAATTTCCATGCTTGAAAAGATTAGCATCGAAAAGAAAACAGCCCGAAAATTATTTTAAAAAGTAAACATTTGGGGACCACAAATAAATAACCCGCGCGATCAAGGGAAATCCTACTTTTATATATAAATTGTAGACCAGCGTTCTAAATGTACGTCTGAAATAGCATTTAAACAAGGTACCAGAGTATTTGATGATTTTTATTTTCCCTTGAACTTAGAGGACGATACTGTAGTAATAAAATACAAAGCTTGACAAGCTGATTAAACCTACCGATGATTTACCTCTGAAGCACGTCGCGCGCGCGGGTTATTTATAGATATTGAATCTATTTATTTGTGGTCCCTAATGTTTACTTTTTAAATAATTCTTCTCTCTGTTTTCTTTCAGATGCAAATGTTTTTGAGCGTGTAATTAAGGGAAAGTTAATAATCTTTTAATGCTCATTTTATGCGTTAAAGTATTTTACAAATATTTGATCAACATTGAGACCATGCAACTTTAATGTCAATATTCAGTAAAATATCTAAGTACGAAGATAACATGGAAGATTTTGTGTGTTCTTTATTTCTAGTTCACTGGAATATTTTGAATTGACATATGAATGAAAATCATATTAATTAATAGATAAAACGCCTTCAATATATCGAAAATATCGAATAAAAGGCCATCGCTAGAGATTTCTTCTTTTCGTGTAGAAGATTTTGAATGTATTCTGCCTCATAAGAATATAAGAATCCGTCAGCTAATAAAGGAGCCCAATCCCAACAGACTGTGGAGACCTATTCCTAATCCCAACAGACTGAGTGGAACGACCCTGATATTGCCAATCCCAACAGACTGATTGCAAGACCTGATTGCCCAATCCCAAAACTGAGCAAGACTGATTGCCAATCCCAACAAGACATGATGCAATGACTGATTGCCAAAAAGTACAAAGATATTGTCAATGAAAGACTCCAGCATTGGATTATCAACTTCAGAATATTTGCGTGTAGAATCAGAGTGGAGTTTAACAAAGTCATGTGGTAAATGACTGATCACTAGGGGGGGGGGGGAGGGGGGGGGGGGGGGGGGGGGCGTTAACCAAGAGGGGGGGGGGGGGGGGGCGTTAACAAGATAGCTCAGAATGATGTTATATGGAGTGCAGTTATATATCCTCTGCCTACCTTGTTAATGTGGCAAAGTAACACCCCATACCATGATATTTTTCTGAGATTGATCTCAATTTTCTAGTCAAGTATGTTTAGTGTATATGTGCGTTAGTCAACCGTTTTTTCTGTCTTATGATTAGCGTATATGTAACCTTAGTCAACCGTTTTGATTATGTGGAAGGTTTGCCTGGTTGGATAATTTTATCCCTGGCATATTGTGTAATTTTCATAAACCAGGCAACCGTGTTTTATCGTGTTTATTTGTTGTCATTTATACTTAATAAATGACCTTTGTTACTCTTACAAAGGAGTTGGTTTTTAATGGGGGTGGCAGACAAACATAAATATGAATATCTCCTTTTTTTCACGAAACAACTGCTTATAAGGATAAAATTTGTCTTTAATTGATCGTGCAGAATGGTCGTGTAAAGTTTTTAAAAAGTCGTCGAAGTTGAAAGCATTTGAAGTTATATTTTTGATGTTGTCGATATGAGAAAGGTTTTGGGATCTAAAATTCACTAGATGTTCTGTGGATAATTTTTAAAGAATCCACATTTGATTTTCTGGCCTATATAGTTTCACAATACGTCTGAAGTTGGTCTCGCTTGCACTACGTATTTTGATAATACAACAATAGAGTCGATACTCATATAACTGGTCATTCAATTTCATACACACTATCATTAATCTATATTTGTTGTGAAACTGAAAAAACAAAACCAATTGTCATTCAGTATAAACCAATCATCTGCATTCCGAGATCGACACGCAAACATGTCGATGCACCCACGGTTTTCTTGAACTGTGCTATCAAAGAAGTTAATTAATGTAATCAGTAAAAATTAAAATAAATATTTTACGTCACTTTGACCTAATTCGTAGCTGTTTAGGTAAACGATCGACTGCATATTGAATAGGAAGTCTCTCTTTTCGTGTACATAACAGGCTAACTTTCCCGGTCTCAAAATGTTTGAAATATAAAAAAGAGCATCGGCTAAGACCTTAGCCTTTATTCTTCGAAATAAATTTCTCGCCCTGCAGTACACACGAAAACGCAATTCTATTTGTATTACATAATGTATTTATTTTATAAATACATATTGTAAGTAATAAATTATAAGAACAAATGTATACATAGGTATACATTCAACAAGTACACACATATATATACAGCAATTTATCAAAGTTTCCTTCACTACCATTAAAGGGAATATTTCTATGATTTTTTTTTTCTTAATTTGTAATAAGACAAACAATATGTATTATGCCTGCTATTTTCTTGTATTTTCTCTCGAAAGATTTATATGAATTTTATCGCATTTCTAAACTGTTGATCTGCAATATGTTTTGTTCAATGTCATTAATTGAATATTGCACGCAGTTGAGGGTAACATTGTAAATTTTCACCCCATAGAAAAAATATTGTCAACGGAGATGCAGCTGAAGTTGAAAATGGTTTTTTGAAGAGTTATTTCGTTTTAGCATTTACCATTAAAGGGCATGGACAGTTCTGAGGCTAAAAATGTTCAAATTTTAGATTTCCGTTTTTAATTTTTACAATGCTCACTTAGGGTATTTCTAATGGTCAGCAAAAATTGAACTCGATGTTGAGTTTACAAGTGAGATACAGCATTTACAATCTTCACTATGTAAAGGCTCGAGTCATGTTTTTTGTTTACCTATATTGAATATGTTGAGTATACGTTCCGTTTAAAGCAGATTTTTTCATATACTAAAGTTCATTCTGAACAAAATTAAACAGTTCCTATGATTCTCACATCTCATTTTGTTTTAAACATGGTATTTTTGCTGTGAAGCAATCTTTATGTAAACAAAAACAAGGCTCGAGCCTGTTTATTAGTGAAGAATTGTACATGCTGTATCTCACTTGTAATCAACAAATGACGTCAATTTTTTCTGACCATTAGAAATACCCAAAGTGAGCATTGTAAACATTAAAAATGGAAATCTAAAATTTGAACATTTTTAGCTCAGAACGTGTCCATGCCCCTTTAATTACATTTCAATTTTGTTGTACTATATTAATATGATAATGTTTACATTTTGCGTGTACTATGCAAAATAGAAGTCAGGTTTTACACATGGTCCACGAGGCGAAGGTTAGTGACCATGCGTCAAACCCATGACTACTTTTTGCATAGTACACGCAAAATGTAACATTATTATTATTATTTATGCTGAGTGTCCATAATTGCATTAAACACCACCCACTTTTGAATCAGGCGAAGTCCATATTTGAGTATTTAAAACATCGACAGGCTTGCCTTGTCTCTCATAAAATCGCGCGCGGTTTAATTTTCTGGGACATTAGATGTTGGTCCTAAATAAGCTGGTTCGTCAGTCCCGAAACTATAGGAACAACTCATATTTCTGATTCAGACGAATGACATCACGATTGACGTCACAAACGTTTCCAATGATGTTGGCTGCATACTATCAATATTGAGAACTTTTACGGCGTTATAGGCCATCTTATTGCTTTCAAGTAATCATCTATAGAATGCTTTACATTTACCAGCATTACAATAAAAAGTTGATTTTAATATTCTTAAAAAACGGGTATTTAGAACTGTAGGCCAACGTTAACTTTATATAAAATATAACGACTCAATAACTTATGGAATACGTAGCTCAGCGAACGGTCCGGACCGTCGCACACCGCGACGTCGTTGAGTTCGATCCCCGCATCGGCGGTAACATAAATTTTAATTTCTTCACGTATTTCGGCATAGTGCTAAAGTACTATTTTGCCATTAGTGCACGGTCGCTACATAAATTCATGGAACACTATGCGAAAATGGTGGAAATAGTGATACATAGGAGAAGCTAACAGAAAGCATAATAATGTTATCAAAACAACAAACTGTTTAGTCGTAACAGAATGTTTACTCTGAACATTGTCATGCGATGTTTTCTTTTGTTCGTATAACTTTTTTATCACACAACCGTACTGTTTGCGGGTTCATAACACGGGTTCAGAAAAACGATTATGAATCGTAACTGAGGTTCATGAAATATGCCGTGGTTCAGTTGGTAGAGCCTCGCCTCGTGGTCGGGAGGTCGTCGCGTTCGAGCCCCGTGCTCGGCACCCGATCGCGTCAAACCTAAAACGTTAATTAGGTAGTGATTGCTCCTTCGCCAAGAGCTCGACATTTAGAAGTGAGAATTACGGGTTTTTCGGATATGACCGGAGGTCCCGTGTTGCAGCAGTGTGACACTCAAAAGAACCCTCACTGCTAAAAGCCATAAAGTACTAAGCATAGGTCTAAATTCACAGCCCTCACCGCAATGGTGACGTCTTAATTTGAGTGAACGGGAAGAAAACAACTAATCAATTAATGAATCAATCATGCGCTACGTAAAAACCACACATCATCATTTGAAACTGAAACCATTGACGTTAAAGAGCATTGTTTTGTCACGAGGTTGGCCAAGATTTGCAATTGTTTGTATCTTGAAACTGTAACGTTGCGGACGACGTCACAATCGAATTGTCGACATCAAACTTCATATGCCATAAGCACTCATTGAAGATCCTCTATGTAATATTTACGTTTATCATAAAATTCTTAATTATGTCGTCTAAAACTATCGGCGAACCATACGCGCACAGGGATATAATATCAACTCGGTGACGCTGTAATGTTACTTGTTGCTAGGTACCTTCACCCTGAAGGGTAGTGTTTTCTAATCTCAGAGGAAAACATGTATTTTCAAACTGTTTCTTGGCCAATCAGATTTGATTATTTTACATTGAAGCAAAACAGTACAAATTGTAATGATAAGCATTTCCTTGTAAATGCGCAACAATTGCGTTTGTGAATCTTGACTAGTAAAGTGAAGTATGCATTAATGGATGTAGGGATATGTTTGACAGAATGAAATGAAACTGAAGACGTAATCTATAAACTGGAACGATTGTTGAAGCTTCACACCTCCTGTCTCTTTATGAGGCACTGTGTAGTTGCCTTATCTCTATATAAATCATGATACAGGTACAATTTTTTTACACCAGATGAGGCACTATGTTAGTCATGCTGCTATTGTGATGCCTCCTTTAATGAGCACTACATATGTATGTATCCTGCTCTTTACTGAAGGCACTATGTTAGTATAACCTCTCTCTATGAGGCACTGTGGTAGTAGTGTTAAGGCACTTGTTAGATGCTCTTTATGAGGCTACTTGTTACAAGTTGCTTTATGAGCACTTGCAGTCTCTGATTCTAATAGGCCACTTGTGTAGCTCTGCTCTTTTGGACTCGTTTATTATTCCGCCTTTATGACAGTAATGTAGCTCTGCTCTCTATGAGCACTATGTGTGAGTTTGGCCTGATTCCTTATGAGCCTACAATGGTAGTATGTCCTGCTCTTTATGAGGCACTATTGTAGTATACTGCGTGCTCTCTCTATGAGGCACTTTTAGTTCTTGCTTCTTATGAGGCACTGCAGTATGTTATGTATCTGCTCTTTATGAGGCACTATGTTAGATCCTGCTCTCTATGAGGCACACTGTGTAGTATGCCTGCTCTTTATGAAGCATCAGATGTTAGTATCGCTGCCTCTTTATGAGGCACGGATATGCTGTCTTAGCACTTGGTATACCTGCTCTCTATGAGGCACTGTTAGTATTGCCTGTCTCTCTAAGGACTATGTTAGTCTGCTCTCTAAGATGGCACTGGGTGTATGCCTTGCTCTCATAGTGAGGCACTGTTAGTATGCTGCTCTATCTATGAGGCACTGTGTAGTATGTGCTCTTATGAAGCACTGTGAGTTATGCCTGCTCTCTATGAGGTCTTAGATTGTCTCTCCATTAGATCTGTAGTATGCCTGCTTCTCTATGAGGGCACTTATGTAAGTATCCTGCCATCTTTATTAGGCACGATGTAATATTCCTGCTCTTTATGAGGCCACTATGTAGTATTAGCCTGCTCTCTATGAGGCACTGATGTGTATGCTGCTCTGCTATTGAGGCACCGTATGTAGTAGCCTTGCTTGTTATGAGGCACTATGTAGTATATCCTCTCCTATGCCTGGCTACAGTGTATTTGCCTGCTCTTTATGAGGCATATGTAGTTATAGCCTGACTCTCTATGAGGCACTTGTGTATTGCCTGCTCTTATGAGGCACCCTGTGTAGTATGCCTTGCTCTTTATGAAGCACAGTGTAGTATGCCTGCTACTCTCTATTGAGGCACTGTGTAGTATCCTTACTCTCTATGAGGCACGTTGAGTATGCCTGCTCTCTATTGAGGGCCACTATGTAGTTATGCCTTGCTCTCTAGAGGCACTTTTGTAGTATGCCTGCTCTTATGAGCAACTATGTAGTATACCTGCTCTCTATGAGGCACTGGTAGTATGCTGCTCTCTATTGAGGCCACTGTGTAGTATGCCTGCTCTTTATGAGGTACTGTGTAGTATGCTTGCTCTCCATGAGGCACTGTGTAGTATGGCCTGCTCTCTATGAGGCACTGTTGTAGTATGCCTGCTCTTTATGAGCACTGGTTGTAGTATTGCCTGCTCTTTATGAGGCACTATTGTATATGCCTGTCCTTCTATGAGGCACATGGTTAGTATGCCGTGCTCTTTATGAAAGGCCACTATGTAGATGCCTGCTCTTTATGAGGCACTAATGTTAGTATTACCTGCTCTCTATGAGGCATGTGTAGTATGCCTGCTCTTTATAGGCATTATGTAGTTATGCCTGCTCTCTATGAGGCACTATGTAGTATGCGTGCTCTCTATGAGCCACTGTGTAGTATGCCTGCTCTCAGTTCATACCCTTCATATACATTTGTACATTTCAAATTTGAAATCATATTCTTTGACAGCTATTAAAAGGCATTGAAATGCCAATCATACAGAACCTTGAACTACAGTTTCTACTGATAAGGCATGTCCAAAACATTTATCAATTGTTACATGGTAAGTATCACTAAGTCATATGTTGACTGATTTGTTTCATACCCTTTGTTAGCTGTCATTTTCCAACTAGATTTGACACGGATAATCCGTTTACTTTATTTCGGTAAGGACTCACGGCGGGTTGTGACCGGTCAGCAGAGGATGCTTACTCCTCCATGGCACCTGATCCTATCTTCGCTTTTGTCGGAGGTCCGTGTTGCCTACACTAGATTTGTATGTTTTTTTTATTATTGATTGCGTTTAACACGATGTTAACTTCGCCTTTTTGTATTTTCATCATTTCATTTGATAGATCACGATAGAGGGTGTTATCGGGCCTCAGTTGATTGGTGTGGACAATATATCTCTTCGTCCGGGACTTTGTGAGTAACCAGTTTTCAAGGTTTTTTTCTGGGTTGTGCAAATCTCAACCTATTTTAGCGATGAGTTTGAAAGAGGTAAGATATTAATTATCAAACTGGACGAAGATGAGTCAAGTTTTATTCGCAATTGAATGTCTAGAAGCGTCATATAAAGGTCTGTTAAAGTTTACTATCTGTTGTGGAACTGGGACCTGCACATGAAAACGCACAATTGTTTGGCATAGCTGATTTTCCCATCCCTATATGCTAGATGAGCAATATACCCAATTGATAGCATTTTGCTTTGGTTATTTTTCTGCAGGTGAGGGCAACAAACGCCTCCTAAAAGTCGTACATACATCATAACTAGAACCAAAGCTTTTTCTCCCCTCGCAACTATAATGAACACTTTCGATTTTAGGTCAGATGTGAAGGTCATTATTTACTATTGCCTAAAAAATTGTGAACATGATAGAAGGCACAGCATTTATCAGGGGATCATTAAACCTTCCATTCGTCCATTGGCAGATGATAAATCAGATTGATTTTCAAGGACAAGTGTCAAAAGTGAAGTTCACTATTGATTATTGCCTAAATGCCCGTGAACAAGATTTAAGACAAAACATTCATCAGAGGATCGCCAAACCTTTATCAAAAGTTGATTTTTAGGGTCAAGGGCAAGGTCGCTATTGATTTTGTGCTTCGAGGAGATGCTACGATTGCATTGTTTTTTATTCTTAGTTTGGCATGACCCCTCCCACTACGCCCAACGAATGTCATTTAATAAAGACCAAGCCCCCCTACACTCCAATCATGCGATACACTAGTTATGAAATGTAGTGCGATGGATCAATGTTAAACATCGATGGAATTATTGTAGAACAAAGGAGTAGGTCCACGAAGGGTGAAATTCGGCCCTGTAAAATGGTCGATTTCAACAAATTATTTTCTGCACAAATGATAGTCTAGGTATGATAGTTTATCAGAGTGGTAAAATTTTTGGAGTTTTGCATTGGTGTATCTAAGATCTAATGCCCCAAACATCATGAAATATCATAAATTGCAAGAATTGCTAAAAATCGCCGTATTTTTGTGATGAAATACGAAAATTTATTATAGAGCACAGGCTTGGACCAATTTTACGATTTTTCTGTTTGAATATAATGTCAGGAAGGTTAGAATTTTTATAACATCTTTTTGGTCTAAGCCTGTGCTCTACATCGAATTTTCGTATTTCACCGCAAAATTGTGGGGCATTAGATGTTAGATACACCAATGCAAAACTCCAAAATTGATACTACCTGGTAAACTTTTGTATCTAGGGTATCATTGTGCAGGAAAAAAAATTGTTGAAATTTCACTTTAATGACCATTTTACAGGACCGTTTTTCACCCTTTGTAGGCCTACTCCTTTTCAACAAGAATGATGGTGTCTAACTGTCTATGGTAAATCAGCAACGACACACCAACATTGTTGTGAAATGAGGTTTTACATATTGGAAGCATTCTATGCGAGATATTATTTTAAAAAGTATTTAAAGAGACGATGAAAAGCGAACTTGTGTGCACAACTTTACAAATGACTTTAAAAATCTAATTCATGTATCACATTTTATGCCAGCAATCATTTTCTCAGCATTCCATGATTCTGAACCTCTCTATGTATTTGAACCTCTCTATGGATTTGAAATATTTCGGTGACCACCATCCCGAATATGGAGTTCCAGAAAAATAGATTACAGAAATAAGTTCTTTTACCGCAAATTACCGTATAAGTAGAATTTTTGCAAGACGCAAATTTAGCGTTTTAGCTATAAAAAGTGGAATTTAATTTTAGCAATAAATAATCTTAGCCATTTTATAATTTATTGTTTCGAAAAGCTCTACTGGTGATTTGGAATGAATTGTTAGCGATATCTAATTTTAGCGATCTCAAAACCCTCTGTAATAATACCAAAATTAAATCCCCGCTAAAGGTTCTGCTTATACGGTATTGATACGGATGTAAATACTGTGCTACGATGGTCACAGTCAAGACGAGACACAAACATTATTCTGGAATTTTAATATTTATTATTACAGGTACAAATACCCCTTGCAATCCGAATCCATGTCTAAATTCTGGCAGCTGTGACGAATCAAACCCACCAGAAGGAACAAAATACGTGTGCACGTGTACTTCCGGATATTCTGGAGATAGGTGTGAAGGTAAAGCAAAATTTGTATCGCACCTGACGTCAAAAACAAAATTGAATCCGTTGTATTCTTTTTTTTTTTTTTTTCTTTTTTTTTTTTTGGTATATACATGTATTATTGAATGATAAAAAATGTATTTGTATATACATTTACTATAGGATTGAATGTATAAATTATTTTGTTCATCGAGAAATTTCTCAATGAGCAAAATAATTTATATATTCAATGCTTATAATTCAATTCAAACTATAAACTGTCATTTTCCATGAAATTTATCAACAACACTACCGAAATAGAAGTAAACATTTACGAACTGCTGTAGATCTGCGGAGTAATTTACATGCATGGTGCCGTCAGCAGAAATTAACAGCAAGAGCAGTTGCTACTGTTTACTAGATTAGGACATGTCCATCAATAAACAAAATTGTAAATTAGACTCGAATTTGGGGCTAAAGAAACGTTTGTCGCTTGTTAAATGTTCCTAGACATATTTAGTGTGGGTGCCTGACACAGTGATAATTCAGGCTAGGCTCAATGTTTTGCCGGTAGATCTAGTATAAATAAAATTGTACTTTATTCCATTCGCTAGTTTTAATAACTACTGTTTATTTGTTTTTAATCAAAATCATGTGTTTATGTAAAATTATTAGTAGATATTACATCTCAACTGATCATTTATGGTATGATTATACAGAATGAAATTCTGAGAATTTACCTTGAATTATTTTGACGTCCCAGTTTATTTTAGTCATAGCATATTAAGAATTGATCCTTTCAGTTAATTTCGATTTCTTCGAGCATTTTTTTTTTTTATTATTTCATTTGTTTTTTATCATCGAAAGACACGTACGTTATCAGTATCAGAAAAAGGATCTTCTATCTCACTATATTTGTTCGTTGACTTAATAAATCGCTCAAGATTTTTCTCCCATTCATAATTTTACAGTCAAATTCACTCCACCCGGCAATTACATTTAGCAGACGCTTGTAGATTTCCCATCCTACGTCATAGTTCAGTTCAGTTCACTTTCTTATTTGTACAATAATGAAAAATATAGTTTAGTTTTGATTTTATTTCTACGATTTTGTTTAGCTTCCAGCAAGATAAAAACTTGATTAAACAGTGTAATTTTATCGCAAGCATAAAAATTTTCTAAAACCTGCAATTGGAATTTGTTTATACAAATACTCCAAAAAATCAAACAACAACTGTAATTTTTGAGGTGCGGACAGGGCCGATGTGCTATGCTTACCGTACCCAGACCTTTAAGAGAAATTGGTCACAGGTCGGTATCTTCACCTTTAGCATAGTTTAGCACCGGTCTATTGATCTGAAGTAATATGTGAATAAAGTCTACAGGATCACTTCCCACAGACTCTACAACCCTATTGATTAGGTACCGAGTCCAATGGACAATGTAAGGTTACCTTATGTTATGGAATGAACTTCTTATGAAGTGCAACAAAACTGACAAATTTCAAAGCGTTTAAAACCGGAACTGAAGATCTATCTATCTTGTGAGATGTATTGATTGAGTAATTGAATTTAGGACATTGAATCTGTTTGTAGATACATGTAGTAGTTGGTTTTTTTTAAATAGTGTTTTATATCCTGCACTGCTGTAAGCCCTTTTTTGTAAGTTTTAAAAAGTTCTCAGGATGGCATACAGTGTATGACATTTTATCACATTCATCCTGTTCTTATCAATATTTCGTTTTGACAAAACTTTTGTTTTATATTTAGTTCAAAACACTGACTTTTGTGCAAACACCCCTTGTAAAAATGGTGCAACGTGTACGTCCGGTTCTACAACTTACTCTTGTCAATGTGACACTGGTTACACGGGTCCCACTTGTGAAGGTATAGTATCTGAACATGGATAGGATTCTTATAAAACTGTGCATGGAATGTCTGTCAGAAAAAAGAACTTTCTTTAATGGAGATATTACTTCCAATGATAAAGAGAGTGACAAAAATGTACACAAAATTTGATATAGCTTTCACCATTATGGGACATATCAAAGTATTAAAGAATGTTTTCAATCCCCGAGAACTGCCATGTTGCCATTGTATTGGTTCTGTGATATTTCGTACCTTGAAAAAATGCGTATATTCAAATCTAAACATTGCACTCTGTTTATAAACATTTTTAATTGCACACACATGTGACAATTCTGCTTCTGACATGCAAATAAGATTTAAAGCGTATAGACACTTTATCGACTGGGCCAGGTGAAATCAGCTTCATGGAGAAGAATCAGAGTAGTTTTTCTCACGTGTGTAGCAAATTAAGAAGACATTCATATCCTGATGAATTGTTGTAATTGTGAATGATTTAATAAAACTTCAGACTCAGATAAAGAATTTCAATCAGTATAAATAAATAATATATTTTTTCTTTGCATCACGAAAATGTATCTGTAGACTATTATAACTTATAAATTATATGACAATATTCACGGGAAGAAATGAGACGTTTCAGTTAGAAAAAAATTGAACGGTACTATTCAGTGACATTTCAGTCGACTGAATGGCACGTCCATTTCAGTGACTATGCAGTCACCTTTCAGTTATCATTCAGTCCAAAAACAGACACGGTAAACATCAAAGGTTCAACATCAAAGCCTTCCGACAGGGCACCGTGCGGATAACAGACACCGCTGGTCATTTGTAGAGAGAAGGCCGATGGACAAAGAGGTGTAAGTATTATTTACTGTATTTCTGATAGGATATGATTTTAAAAGAAATCTTATTTAGTTTATTCCAAGGTAGCTCTGCAGAATTATTTTCTCTATTTAATGAGGCAATTTCAATCATACCAAACACTCATATATGGCAATAAGTTTATTCTACTACTTGAAATAAATTTAGCTGATTGATATTGCTGGAGAGAATAAAATTCGACTTGTTACGACTCACAATTTTCCAGCTTTATACGTTTGATAATTAGTAAAATTGAAATTACCATTATTAGTGATATAACATTTGATTTCTCCGTCATTAGACGAGAAAAACGTATGTTAAGCAGAGGCGGATTCGGGATTCGTGGAAAGGGGGGGGGGGAATGTTGAAAGAGGAGGGCCATGTAGACTGGAAGTTTGGGTTGAATCCAAAGCGGGGGCCCGATGAGCGAAACCCCAAGATGCTCCCGGATTTTAGGGCTTTTAAAGTGGGTCTTTTTACCCCAAAGAATCGCGTTTTTTTACCAAAAAGAACCCCTGAAATACTAGAACTAAATGTCACGTTTACAAGTGTTGCGAACAAGGGGAGAGGGGTAATGAAGGGGCTGGAGGGGGGATGGCACCCCGTTGCTATTTTGTTTTACTTTTTCTCAAAATGGCCGATGTCCCCCCCCCCACCACCACACCTTCCACCATCCCTCCCCCGTTTGATTTTTTTTTAAAGTTGCGCAACAATAGAATATAAAAAACCATCTCTTCTTTGTTGGAATTCGTCAGATTCCGGGTGTTTTGCCCCTAGTCCCAGAATCATGAACAAAATTTAATCACTTGTAAAATGTTCATTATTGTTTCACTGAACGTTTTAATGTGACATTTAAAAAGCTAACAAAGTACAGGGGTGCATCATCTCCCCATTCGTCCCTGTGAACAAGCAGAGAGAGAGAGAGAGAGAAGAGGAGAGAGAGAGAGAGAGAGAGAGAGAGAAGAGGAGAGAGAGAGAGAGAGAGAGAGAGAGAGAGAGAGAGAGAAGGGCGAGAGAGAGAGAGAGAGAGTACTGGGGTGCAACCCCTCCCCCGAACTTTGATGCCCCTCCCCTGTGAACATAAACCTATTATCAATATAAAGGAAATGCCATTTAATCTATCTAGTTTTACAGAAATATATAAATATAGGGTCTCTTGTGGTAAAAAAAGGTACATTTTAAAGTTACTCTTAGGGGTTCATTTCGTTATAATTACTCTAACAGCGGGGGGTGGGGGTGTCGACGGGCCCCTCTAATACTGCTCATGTTAGTCTTATTTAAAGAATTGGAAAAAAAAATGATTTATTTTCTAGCATAATATGAAAACATGATTTATAGTCCGATATACATTTAGATCCCCGTTTGACGATTGCAAAGTTAAAGTCACCACGCTTATCATATAATGTAGTTGTCAGTTTGCCATTAGAGTCAATGTTAAGTAAATTATCCAAATATGAAGCAGATCTCTCAGATTCTGTGATGTCCTTTATATCGAGTTCGTCGGGATATATCAAATGGACATATTTGTGAAAATTATGATTGTTCATTGATAGCGCATCATTCTGTAACTATATTTAAGGTTGAAGGACACGGCAAGTTTTTTTTTTATTTTTCTCCCGTAACAGTTTCTGAACAATTCTGTTTCATATGAATATAAAAATAAGTCTGCCAATAAGGAGGCAAAATTAGTGCCCATAGGAATACCAACGGAGTGTTGAAATACCTGGTCTCCAAAGACTACATAAATATTATCTATAAGAAACCCAAGCATGTTCTTAATATGTACTTCAGAGTACTTGTGTGGGCAATTAGAGTGGTTTTTTAATAAAATATGTGTATCAATTAATTGTATTAAAGTATTAATCATTATTTCTGTTTGTGGAGTAAAATATTGTAAACACGGTCATGTAAAGCATTCTATAAAAATTCTCCGAAATGGTCGATCTCTCGAGGGGCTCGGGCTCTAGAACGGTGTCCTGATGGGTATATAAAGTGAAAATGCATTTAACGGAATAATAGTTTTATTCACTATCTTTTTAAAGCATCTTAGTCAGATAGGCTTATTTCTTAGATGCATTTTCTAATTTTATTTCCATTTTTTGTAAGGAATAAATCATCTATTGCTGTTGAGATAATCATGTGTTCTTTTTTTTTCCAAGAGAGCTTCAAGATTTATATACTCCAAATGACCCTGCAAATAGTGGATGATTGTAGCTAGCTGGGCATCTCCAGAGATAAATTGATGCCAAAAGAGAGTGGATACAAAATGTGATGAAAATGGATTTGTAATGTAACTTATTCAAAAAATCTACTTTGGCTATGTTCAATGAAATGAAATAAATATTAAAAAATTACAGTTATTGGTATTTGATTTTGTGAAATGATTTGTTTTGATTTGTCATGCAGTGTTATGACAGTCAATTTTACAAGTACTGGTATCAGCGAGTCGTTCATTGAAATTTAATTAAACAATGAGGAAATGAATGCTGAGATGATATGACTGAACATTAAAAAAAATACATGAATATAGATAAACAATTACATCTACCAGAGACAGAGTAGGACAAACTGCTTGATTGATACATGAAAAGGGTATAACTTGATGGGTACTGAAATATGACAGAATGTTTCTGAATTGCTAACAAAACTTGACTTAAAGGTCATTGAAACTTGACTGAAAGGTCCCTGTAACTTCTATCCATAGTCACTGAAACTTGACTGAAAGGTAACTGAATGATCACTGAATATTCACTGAAAGGTGACTGAATGGTCACTGAAAGGGAACAGAATGATCACTGAAAGGTCACTGAAATGTGACTGAAAGGTATTGAATAGTCACTGAAAGGTAACTGAATGGTCACTGAAAGGTCACTGAATGATCACTGAACTGTGACTGAAAGGTCACTGAAATGTGACTGAAAGGTCATTGAATGGTCACTGAAATATGACGGAAATTTAACTGAATGGTCTCTGAAAGGTAACTGAATGGTCACTGAAACTTCACTGAATGGCCACTGAAATGTACATGCCACTAACGGAATGATAACAAAAAGGTGACTGAAAAGTACCTTTCAGTGATCATTCAGCGACCTTTCAGTGAACTGAAAAGTACGATTTCATCCTGTCATCGAAGTATTTTCATATCAAACATCCCCTTAACTACTAAATATCTCCAAACATATATATTTCATGATTTGGATTTCACTTCCTGTTCTTTTGCAGGACTGACTAATTGTGCAAACACCCCTTGTAAAAATGGTGCAACGTGTACGTCCGGTTCCACAACATACTCTTGTCAATGTGACACTGGTTTTTACGGGTCCTTGTGAAGGTACAATATCTGAACATAGATAGATGTTTTGTAGAACTGTGTATATAATGTCAGCAAGTAGAATTTCTTTAATGGAAATGACTTATTGTAATGATAAAAGAAGTGACCAAGAAAATTTACCACACATTTAGAATTCGTCGTACAGTGGATTTGGAAAATCATTAAGATGTAGCTTTCATCAGAAATAGAAATTCTAAAAAGATTAAAGAATATTCTCAGTCCCTGTTAGTTACCGTATTGAAAAAGTCATTGTCTCGCTCCTTAGTAGCACTTTCAATGGGCTACAAAGTCACTATGATGCTAGCATCAGTAAGAAACGTTGATGTTAACAGTATTGACACTTATTAATACGTTTGATGCCATCAGAGAGTGAGTTTAATTAGGGATATCACGATATCAAATACACATACATGAAAGGGTACAATACAATTTGCTTGCAGACATTGAATGAAGATCTATGGCCTTGAACATCAATTATCATCAATGTATAAATTACATGGCACTTTTGAAGTCTTTTCAATGACACAGGCACCTTTCTTATCCCCAAACATATGTGTTTTGGATTCCACTTTCATGTTGTCTATTAACAGCATAACTGTTATGCAAACACTCCTTGTAAAAATGGCGCAACGTGTACGTCTAGTTCCACGACATAATATTGTCAATGTGAAACTGGTTACACGGGTCCCACTTGTGAAGGTGCAAGATTTAAAAATGGATTGGGGTTTTTTTTTGGGGGGGGGGGTAAAACTGTGCATAGAATGTCTCTCACCAGGTAGAATTTGTTTAATGGAGGTGATTCCTTGTAATGAAATAAATCATATACGGTACCACATTTTGATGCACCAGATGCGCAGTTCGACAAATTGTGTCTCAATCAGTGCATGCCTCAACCGAAATGTTGGAAAATCCGAACTTCAGTGAAAGTACCAAACTTTATAAATGTGAACAATATAGTTGCCAAAGAATGGAGCCAACATACTTCGAAGGATCAGAGCTATGCCTGGAGGGATAATCCTTAAGTTTGATATAATTTCTAATTACCACTGCAATTAAATTACTATCCGTTATTCAGCTAGTGAACGTAGTACATAGCAAACTGGGCTGTAGAGACCCTCGGGGGCTAACAGTCCACCAGCAGAAGCCATCGACCCAGGGGTCATATCACATAAAATCCATATACGGTAACCACCTTTTGATGCACCAGATGCGCAATTCGACAAATATGTATCTTCAGTGATGCTCAAACCGAATGTTGAAAATCCGGTAATCATGAAACGTAAAACTTTATAACAGTGAACAATATAGTGCCAAAGAATGGAGACCAAATACTTCGCAAGGATCAGAGTTATGCCTTGGGGAGATAATCCTTAATTTTGATATGAATTTCTAACTCATCCTTAAAGTTGTGCACATTTCGACAAAAGGAACTAACCAAAAGATGTACCACAAAGTTTGATGAAGCTTTCATCTTTAGGGGGACATATCAAAGTATTAATGAATGTTTTCAATCCCTGAGAACTGCCATATTAATCAAGTCATGATATTGCTTCAGTGTTATATCTTACCATGAAAACGTGCATGTATGTTGAAATCTAAAGATAGCACTGTATTTGTTTGCAAACATTTGCAACTACACACACACGTGATAGGACAGTGACAATTCTGCTGCTGACATGCAAATAAAATGTAAAGTCTGTAGAAACATGATCGACTGAGTCAGGTGGCACCAGCCCCTTGGAGACAAGTGTGTCAAAAAGTAAGGAGACATTCAATTCCTGATGAACTGCTGTAATTATGAAGGGTTTTATGAAACTTCAAACCCAGATGATAGATTCAGAAAAGGACTTTTAATCAGTGTGAACGAATATTATTTTTTTTTATTTTGCAATAGGACATTTTATCTGTAGACCACATACGTCAATTTCCAATGTACAATTTACATGGCAATATTATACATCAGTTATTATCAATGAATAATTTACATGGTAATATTTTAATGGTCGCTGTGGCTCAGTGGTAGAGCTCTCGCCTCGTGATCGGAATGTCTTGCATTCGACGCGTCGACTCTAACACGTCAAAATAGGTAGTGATTACTTTTTTGTCAAGAACTCAGCATGTAGAAGTGAAAATCATGGGACTTTAGGATATGACCTTTAAAAACGGAGGTCTCGTGTTGCAGCAAGTTTGACACGCAAAAGAACCCTCACTGCTAAAAGTCATAAGTGCTAAGCATAGGTCTAAATTTCCCGCCTTTCATGCAATTGTGACGTTTCAATGTTAGTGAAATATTCTCAACAAAATGAAAAACAAACAGATAATCAATAATCATGGCAATATTTAAGTATTCGTATGACACAGTCCTCATAA
>CAJDSM010000626.1:0-23927 GCA_903981925.1 Ostrea lurida
CAGAGAGAATGGATCAGGTGCCTAGGAGGGAGTAAGCAACCAACAGACCCCTGGGACAAACACAGAGAGGTTGGGATCAGGTGCCTAGGAGGAGTAAGCAAACACAGACGCCTGGACACACCAGAAGTGGGATCAGGTCCTAGGAGGAGTAGCAACCAGACCCCTGGAACACCAGAAGTGGGATCAGGTGCCTATAGGAGCAGTAAGAGTAAGCGTCTACTTGTTGAGTTGATAATATGTAACTTTGTGCAGAAAAATTAAATAATGCCTGCTCTGAAAATTTGACTGCACTCCATCGTGTATTACTAGTGATGGGAAATCGGAAAATTTTCATAATCGATTATCCAATATAATCGGAAGTGTATAATCGATTAAATAATCGAAAAGAATTAAAACGTTTTCCTTATACATATCTTTTTTTCTGTAGTAATTTTATTTGTTTCAAACACTTTATTGATATTGAAAAAATGCACATACAACCTTTTGTTTAAAAAAGTGACTAGGAAGCAAAATATCATTTAAACATGACTAGTTACCACTAGGCTACTGCAATCGGGGCGACTTCACATGGCGCCGCCATATTTGCCTTACCTCTAACGATAATGTCAAGTCGTACAAAGTTATTTCGTATTTTACGTCAAGAATTTATTTTTCCGATTAATCGATTATGGAAATCATAATCGATAATCGACGTCGGGAGACATATAGCGACCGACTTTCGATTGTCAGCGATAATCAGCCCATCACTATGTATTACCCTCTCAATAGACATCAAAAAGAATCATTTAACATTGATATTTATATTAAATTCAGATGCGAGTGATATTTTGAAAGTGTGATATCCCACAAACTAGAACTTTCCTTGCTTGTCATTCGACAAGTTGGAGGCTTGGAGCAGCTATGGATGGTGTTTTCATCATAACTTGGACTAATATTGGCATCTTCACATAACGCGAGATGGAAATTTTTATCAAGAAAAACTCAAAATCTTGATTGATTAAAAGAGCTTTATATAAATTTACCGACAGCCACCACATAAGCTGTTTATCTAACTGTACGTGATAACCACCACATGAGATGCTAGCCAATGTACGAGCTTAATATCGAATGATATCTGCCAAATGATCTTTATATCGAATGACAGCCATCGAATGAGCTTTATATTTAATGATACAGTACAACTCAGGTGGAATTTTGAATGCCCACCTTCCACTGTGGGCCAGCCACTTGGAATCACAGTGGGCATTTGGAGTGGGCATTTACCTGTGTGCTATACAGTTCTACACACAACCCACTGTGTCCAGTAGACATTTAAATGCCCACTCTAAAAACTGCCCATAGTGGTCAGTGGGCAAATTAGTTCCACCTGAGCTGTACTGTAGCTACTGCACGACCTTTATATTTAATGATGGCCAGCACATATTAAGTCACCACATGAGTTTTATATCTTTTAGGATAAACACCACATGAGATTAAGGTGGAATGCTACACCAGAGAAATCTGATGTGGATGAAAAGTAGAGGATATATTATTAAACAATATTTTGAAAATAAGAAAATTCAAATTCACTCTAATGCGTCAAAAAATGCAGTTTTAGTCGAAAGCAATTGAAAAAAATTTAAAACCCCTGCTGGAGTCGAACCCACGACTACAGTTCAATAGGCAATGTTGCTAACCTATTGAGCTAGTCAGCTAAGCTTTAAATTAAATTTGAAATGAAATGACATATAACCCTGGCACTGATATTTTCATCCATGTTTCAAAAGGAAGTCAAGCCATCTTATGACGATGTAGAGATCTACCTTAATATCACGTGATCGCTACTTACATGATATGGACGATTCCTCCCCATCCTGACACTGCATCACGGTCCACTGCATTCAACAGCGCCTGTGATATCGACTCAAACAACTCCTGTGGATCCTGTCAAACATACATTGTACAGTGATTAATGCAAAAAAATCTAACATACAGTCGAACCTCGCTATCCCGAACTTGATGGGACCAAGACAAAAGTTCAAGATATCCGTGAATTCGAGATATTGAGGGTAAAATTACTAAGAAAATAGGTGGTTGGGACCTCCAAATCAGTTCGACATAACCACGGTATTCGAGATATCAGTGTCTGAGATATCCAAGTTCAACTGTATTATCTTAATCATAAATGGCTGGATATTACATTATTTTGCTCCATGATCATGAAAATTTGTAAACAAACATCTAATACCTACCATGTTGGGTTCCCAGACAGATTCACACATTCCATACATCTGTTCTGAACAAGTACCACTGACAACGAAATCGTCCGTGACCATGGGACAACCAATCAAATCCATCGAGGCAATGAAAGGTTCAAAGGTCTTAGGGTCAAGTCCGGCAATGACTGGTTCCACAAAGTATGGACCAAACCTGTTAAGAGAGACATATCAAACTTATAGCACAAATTACAGAAACAGATTCTTTTTACTTGACCTCTGACCTTTAAGTTTGATACTGTAGATTCCTAATTATATCATTGTGTAATTTCATGAGAGGCATTACTTGTGATATACAATTACTCACTTTTAATTTTCTGCTGCTAAATATTTTAGACGCACCAGTAACTAAATTATATCATTGTGTAATTTCATGAGAGGCATTACTTGTGAAATACAATTACTCACTTTTAATTTTTTGCTGCAAAATATTTTTTTTTTTTTTAGTTTTCAATCTTTTTATTTATGAAACAAGACATAACATATACAAATTTTACAAAACAATGATATACAAAACAATTGTTTTACATTGTTTTGTATATGTATTGTTTTGCTGCTAAATATTTTAGACGCACCAGTAACTAAATTATATCATTGTGTAATTTCATGAGAGGCATTACTTGTGAAATACAATTACTCACTTTTAATTTTCTGCTGCTAAATATTTTATACGCACCAGTAACTTATAACAATTGAAACTCAAGTTTAACGAGCTCGGCCAACGTTGCATTATACACCCATCACCAGACAATGGTAAAACCACTGTGTGCATCGAGACCTTGACCCTTGACTAGTGACCTTGGCTCAAGGTCGCCTCAATGTCATGAAACATCCTTAGGTCTCGACGCTAAACCAATTGAATTTCGCTGAAAAATATCCAATTGCATGCACTCAATTAAAAAGTTAAGACCCAGGACAATGCTAAAAAGCACATGTGGCCAATTGCCAACGACTAAAGTCATATGACAGACATGTCATTGTGTTCGCATGGACAACTAATGCGTCGACCACTCGTGAAAATTTATTCAAATCCATGCACTCAGTGAGAAGCTATATGCCACAATTTACACAAGTTATCAAACCACTATGTGCATTGTAAACGTTCACCTATTGACCTATGACCTATAGAAACCTGCGGTGTGCCAAGGCCATGCCACTTTTCTTGAATGACAGGTACAGCATTTCTATATAGACAACTATTTTTTCAAAAATTCCCATGATCAGACTCATGTAGAAAAGTTCATACTGGTCTGACAACGATTAATAATTCCCACTATATTTACAATCACACTGAATATTCTTCTCTTATATTTGCCTTTGACCAAATTGACATTGCCGTTAGTCATTCATTATTATCCAAAATGTTTGCTAATACGTGTTCGTGTGACGAGTATACGCTGATGGTGTGACCTATAATTGGACGCGGTTCTGGAAGTACCACACGGCGTGATGTTCGCTGTCATACCAAAGGTATGGAGGTTCGACCAAAGGTATGATTCAGCACCGTATTTCCATTTTAGATGAGGACTTGATAATTCCGCGTAGTGCTTGAATCTAGGTTTATCATGTTTGAGGAAATGTGAATTAATACTAAACAAGGTAAACTCTCCCAGGGCGATAATCGAGACGTATATTTTACTGGGCTGCAATGCTTGTTCCTTGCATCTCTCAATAAACCAACACCAAGATAGCATTATTATTGTTAAATGTGCCATTGTGAACCCGAATCCACGTTTCATTTCTAACACCTTACCTGCCTTTCGCTTACAGCAAATTTTTTGAGATAACTCATGCTCACTTAGGAACGTTTTGGGTCTAAATCTCCTTATGTTTTCTCGCAAAACATCGTAAAGATTCACACGAAAATGTTAACCGTGTTGTTGCTTGAATAAAATAATCAAAGTTAAATTTAGGCAATTTCAAAATTTACAATTTCAAAATAGTTTCTACATACTATACAACGAGATATCAGAGATATCATTGAGCATGGACTGAATTTTCTGTGGAACCGAGGGTATTATTTCATACTTCAAGTCTTTAAAGGTTTATTTCATATACGCTCTCTTTCTTGCCTCCTGCGTGAACGATGGGTCGGGCAAGAAAAGGACCGAATATGTAATTAACCACTCGCTTTATACAGAAAGTTAGAATATGACAAAGCATCTACTAAATGAATTTACTCTGGTAGCTATTTAAAAGCAGTTTAGCATTAGCCCAAAGGGTGCTAAATGTATTAATGCTATATTAATATGTCAGAGCTTCTAGACTTCTCTACAGTGTTTGTATCAAAATCGCCAGCCTACATTTGGCATTCACAACGAACATATACAAAACATTTTACAGTTGCTGTGACAAAATCACCTAGGTCTCACTTACATTCCACAACATACTGTACAAAACATTTACAGGTCTCGTACATAAAGTCGCCCAGCCTACATTTGGCATTCAAAGCAGAATATACAAAACATTTTAACAGCGTACAAAAGTCACCAGTTCTACAATGACAGTCACACACAACTGCTAACAAAACATTTTACAGTATTGTACAAAAGTCTGCCTTACTATTCGGCATTCACAACAAAAAGTAGCAAAACTTTTACAGGTGCTGTACAAAAGCACCAGGTCTAAATTTGAACCATCAACAACAGAACAGCTGGTAACCTACACTGTTTTGGACATCTGCCTAGACCAGCAACGTAGTACAATCCTCGGTCCCATCTCAGAAGATTTTCTGGAAGTTCGTGGACCGTCTGAGTTGTATTCAAACCTCGGTCCAGCATGGCCACGGCCAATCCCGGCCTTTTCATTGCGGATGATGCCCGCACGGGATTATATCCAAAATGGACTGAAATAATAGAATTTAAAAAAAATCAATTTATTTACACACTTGATATGGATGACCATATTGGAAGAATCATGAGCTGGACTAAAAGACGGGTGGACTTTTTAAAAAAAACCCAAAGGGCCAACAAATTGTTCGATTTATCTATATTCTGTACCACTACTGTCATTCTTTCACCTTCTAAGAAACACTTAAACAGATCAAAGGATCACTTGTACTGTGCATACTTAAATTTTCTAAAAATAAAGTTAAACTTTATTATTAGGGGGCGGGCGAGAGGAGGGGATTGACCTGTATGGTTGCCGATCAATTGTTTTATGTCTTCAAAACTTGCGGTCAGTAGACAGTTAAAAACTGCCTGAAATACCACCTCAGCCGAAAATTACTGACCGATGGATGATGACGTACCTGAGAACAGCTGCTCAAAGATGCAGAAGAAGCTATCATCCAGATAGACTAAATATGGAACTAACCATCGTCTTTCTCAAAAATCTACAGTACAGCAAATCTGATCTTAAAATAGCTCCTTAGCATCGAGTGTGACTAAAATGGTAGCAAAAACCCCCGGGCGGGTGTTCGAAACCTCAAACCGTTTTTTCTAATTACTAATAAATATAATTCATTCTTTACAAAACTTACAGATATAATTATATCACAATAAAAAATACATCTTCAGCTGCAGCATTTCTTACGCCAAACATTATGTATTCAGTAAACTATTGCCGTGTCATTTTTCCTGTTTGCTAAAATGTACAAAGCCGGTCCATGTATTCGGTATTTAAACTAATAACATGGAGATTAAAGGGAAGTTTACGTTGTATGGTGTTACATCATACTTAGAGTGACGAAAAATATGCGACCATTGCCCGCAAAATAAAATTCGATAATAAAATATGACCAAAAATTGTAATACCCGAGACAGACCAAAACCGGCGCGTGCAAGCCGGAGAACTGGAAATTCCAAATCATACCGGTTTGATTTGAAATGACAGAGAAAATGAATGAGACTCTGAGAAAAAGACTTTGCTTCAATGGTGATAAATATTTTTATAATCCACTATTAAGACTGCTAATTAATAAGCAGTTTAATTAGTACATCTGTAGTATCGAGAAATTTACATTCCCCTGGCTGCACGATCCGGTTTTGTTCTTGTCCCGGTTTATTTCAAATTTGGTAATATATTTGATATCGAAACTTTCATTGCGGCAATGCGTTCAAGTATTTTCGTACTCTAAGTTGATTAACACCCATAAAACACGAAACTTCCCTTTATGCCATGTTATTAGCTTAAAACCACCGAAATCACTGGGACCGGCTTTGCTACCCTTTTAGCAACAAGGCGAAAATGGACAAAACTGTAACCTATTTACGAAATTAATAAAGTTGGCATAAAAATTTCATCGAAGATTATTCTTTGTGATTAAATTAATCGTAAGTTTTGTAAAGAAGAAAATTATTAGTAATTAGAAAAAACCCGTTTTGGAGTTTTCGAAAAACACCGGCCCGGCCCGGTATTTTGGGTTTTGCTACCCATTTTAGTCACACTCTCCTTAGATCGCTACACTATCAATATAGATCTACAGATTGCAGTCCAAATTAACCAGATGAGCCAACTCTCAGCTCACTTTAACGGTAGCTCCATCAACATATTAAATCTAGTTATAAATGAAAATGGATCTTGAATTTCCAGCGTTTATCCTTATTAGACCTACTTAATATAGTAAAACTAATGTCGTAAACTCGTACAGTAATGAAAAATACCGGCGTGGAGTCTGGAGAAATGCGTGACGATACAGTAAAGTACTGTACCATAATCTGATGTGGGATACTGAAATCGAGAATGTCAAGATACCTATTCTTGGACAAAATTTACTCCCATCCGTAACTAAAGTAACAATAACAAAGACATACCATGTTTCATTCAACTTCGAGTTTCTTGCAAGTCACTAAACAAGGGAGGTAACTTCACGTATATTTATATTAGGTAATCTTGATCCCGACTTTTCGACTTTTGACGATATTTTTCTATTTGTAAAAAATCATCCTATTTGATATGAACTGTTAAAGTCCAATAAATGGTAAATTGATATCTTATTATAATTATGAAAACAGATATTTATGAATTTGACAAAAGGTGTGAAAATTTTTATTTTGGAATTAGAATTCGGGGTCGTCGTACACAAAATAAGCGCACGCGGTACCCGGTAAATGTAGTCATTCAAAACTCCAAGAATGCCTCCCGCACTCAAAGTGCCTTGGCATCATCACACTTGGTGATTTTAAAAGGGGGGGGGGGGAGGGGGGGGGGGCACTTCATACTTTTATGGGTAGGGACATGCCGCTGACATCGCAGACCCCTCACCCTTTTCATATATTTTAGATTGAGAATAGTATACCTTTTCATATAAATTTTCTGTTCAAATGGTGACCTTTACCCATATGATATCCATGGGAACTGCTGCTGATAAAACAATACAAGAATGGACAAGGTGGTCATAAAGTTCCTTTCTATCAACGCCATCAACTGGGTCTGTCATAATTATCTACTACTTGTGTAAGATTTATCAGCTTCATCAGCTGCAGATTAGAAGGCTATTCATATAATTAATTGAGTAAATATTAATGACCCTATCATGCATATATTTCATGCTTATTTCTATACCTTGTCATATATTCTGAAATGGAAAAAGGCTCCCCTATATCCAGCGGCACGTCCCTATCTATTCATTATATAGGAAGTTGCCCCCCCCCCCCCCCCCCGGGCACAGACGCATGGGGATTCCTCTATTTACAATTTAACAACTGGTTAAAATAGTGCTGCCACTTAGGGTTTGAACTAGAAGATACTGCAAACAAATCCTGGACTTTGTCGTGTCCGAAGTTAAATGTCATACTGTTCAGTCAGTTCAGTCAGGAGTTGATGTTTCCCAAACTTGACTTGAACAAGTCAATCCCTGTGACATTAGGTGGCAATGTGTTACTCAGGCAGATGGAAAGAAGTTGTCTGGTCTGGCATAAGGGATCTGTAGTCAGTGTTGATGGCCTCTAAGAGAGGCACCAATAGGATGGAGGAAAGGCCGACGATGGAATGGCTACTAGGGAGTGCAAGGTTTTGTTATCCAACACCGCCTTTGCTGTTTGTCTGCGTTGTTGAAGAGTTTCTCATCCCAGCTGCTGATTCATATAGCTGTGACCCTGCTGATTGTCGACCACCACATATCTTGCATCTGGAGCTTATTGATAAATACTCTGGGTATAGGTGTTTCACACAGTACAAGCATATTCCACTTGTGGTCTGCATGACCATTGGTGTGTAGCACATATCCTTGGTTTTCCGGGGGCAGGATGGAAGATTCCTCCGGAGGAAAGCTGTGGTGGAACATTTGCCTTCTTACACATATGGTCTATATGTTGATTCCAGCTATGATTGTTAGCATTAGTGACACCATGCATGGTACTTGGCTTTGTTGGACATACTCAAGACCTGGTTGTGGATGATGTAGTTCCCTGGACGATTTTCTTTTTCCGAGTAATGCTAATGACCTCACACATTTTTCAGGGTTGAATTCCATTAACCAATTCCTTCCCACTCTTGGAGCTTGGTCTAATAAGTCCCGTTGTAGTACTGTTGTGTCGTCTGCACTGCTAATCTTTCGATACAGCAGCAGTCGTCAAGCAAAAGGACGGCATACAAGTGCAGGTTAAATAGTTGATATACACAAGGTCCTAGCACAGTCCCCTGGGGTACCCCTGAGGTTACTGGTGCTGATTCTGACATCATTCCTTCCAAGACGACACGTTGCATGCATGGGTTCTGTTGCTAAGGAATATTTTATCCCAGACAAAGTTGGATCACGGATTCCATGTAGTTTTTTTTAGCTAGCTGCTGGTGTGGTCAAATGCATTGGACAAATCGATGAGCACAGCATCAATATCGATATATTGTTGTCTAGTCCTTTCCACTCGGAACTCCGCGCGTGGCTCGTACCTCGCACACTGAACCTCGGATGTGATCGGATTGTTGCCATATTGGGTATTTGAATTCACGTGTTCAAAACAAAATACCCGTTTCGTTGGCTCCACTTACATGACCATTATATAGCATGAAAACGTTGAAATAACTTACAATTATTCCCTGAGTGAATGTCAAGTCCATTTTTTCTAAACTGCATCAATGCGAGAAAGTCGTCTGCAGCCGAAGGAACAGTCCACGCGGAGTGGAATGAGTAAACAGGTACTTCCGGCGGAGAAATGTATCAAATCGATGCATATCCCTACACATTCACATCCGAGGTATATACGGAGCGTAGCGGAGTTAGCCGAGGATTGCCGATTGAGTCCTTTCACCTGGTCGTTGATGGTGAGGATGTTGAGATTTGCAGGATCGTTGTTTGCGGAATGCATGCTGCATGTCATCTTCGCTAGCCAAAGGTTAACTGCTTATATATCATTATATGTTTAGAATATAAGCTATGCTCATGCTGATTGGTGGCGATGTAAATTGCACAGAGAACCTATGTCCGTATTTGTTGATACTGAGTCTCTTGTTGTTGATTGGGTTAATGATTCTAGTTGATGGGGGTGCAAAAGCTTGGGAGGCCACAGGAGCAGTTAGCAGCAGAGTTTTCCAAATCCTGTCAGACATGGGCAAAAGTCAGCCTAAAAACAATAATGTTTGACAGATTCTCTTATGCCAGTCAAAAAAATAGTTGTAATTCTTATAAATTGTCTGCCATATACTTTATTGGTGTCTGGCAGAATTTGAAAAAAAAAATGTCAGACAAAATGTCTGGCAACTCCACATTTGATTTTGGAAAACTCTGTAGCAGTGTTTTTTGTTTGTTTTTTTAATAGGGATGGTATAGTATAATTATATATAATTAATAATATAATCATTACGGACATATATAACCGGTTTCCGTGGCATCCTGACCGCTAGCTGTTGACACGATAAACAGTCTGTTTAATTATCGTACATACGATCACCAGAGGGCACGTTACGCAAGCTTCACACGGAGCGTGCAACGATTGACGATATCAGACGGCAAGCCAGATATAGACGCGGAGCAGATGGAAAGAGAGTCCCAAATCCGAACGCGGTTTATAATACCCAATATTGAACAAAGGTAGGTGTTGCGTGATTGGCTAATATCAAGAATGAAATTATTTGGAATTGTAAGAAATATTATCAAATCCTTAAATTGTTGGAATAAAGATTTATTGCACAAAGTCGAAAAGATGTGTTTGAAATGAAGGGTGTAATGTACGTTACTGCAAATCTTTGTGTGTGTTTTAAGAATGTACAAATATTCATGACCTATAAACGCCGATCTATAAATTCTAACTTTTTTTTACCAGCATATGGAATGAACTTTCAGATGTTGGTCATTTGTCTAAAATCAATAATAGTTAATCAGTGAGAGGGACAAAGTTTGAAACATTCGGGGAAACATTGAGGTTTATGTTTTTATACATTTTATACATATGCTTGATAATAAGCATATTGAAACAAGTGCTTAAAATCGTCATAAAGTCCTTTTAAATTGTTCAAAATATCTCAAATGTTGTTTAAAATTACAACTGAAGTGTTTGGTGGGCATTTTTGGGTGTTCGGTGGTATTTTTGTGGTGTTCGGTGGTAAATAGGCTCGCCGCCAGGCTCGGTACTATATTTACACACTCCTGCTTGGAAAGTCAGTTTGCAGGATAACAAGGCTATACTTCCTAGATTTGATGAAAATTGAAATTATTTGGACATTTTGCAGAGGAAATGTAGTGCTTTAAAGAATTAGTAAGTGTTTATTATTATCCAAATTTCCAAAAACTCGTTTATTCTTGTTTGACTTTGTTTTTAATGTGCTAAATATAGATCTTTATCTTTCTGCGTCTATATTTAGGTATTGGAAATCCAAAGTTTCTTAGTTCTATTTTGAAAAATTCCCTTCAAGGCACAGGCACTTGTTTTTGTAAATAAGTGTAATGTAATAATAATATTTATTAGTATACAGACGTCATATCTTATTTACAGAAACAAGTGCCTGTGCTTCAAGGCAGCCAATAATGCCTACTGACTTTTTTGTGTCATCTGAAAACAAATTATCTGCAAACTTTGGATTTCCAATCATTAAATAAATATAGGCGTAATGGAAACTGGTAATGATATTAACACCCCCTTTAATATTAAAAAACACAAGGACTGAAACGGATTTTCCCTCAAAATAATCTTATAGAAATAGCTCTCAAATTCTGTTTTTATTGTCACCCACCTCGAAATGCTTCCTGGTTCAGTAAATCCACTTTCTATATGCTATCGATCCACCTATAAAATAATCCTCATCGACACTGATATAAATCGGAATATTCAGTGGTTTTTCGAGAACACATATTTTACATCCAAAAACAATGAACAACGTTCTTGTGATCTAGACAAGTTCAGGGGCCATTTTGCCTTACATTTAGGATATTATATGTTGCAAAATAGGCCTACCGTTTCAAGAAGCAGTAAAGTATAAAATATTAATATCTTATTTCACTTGATATTTTGATTTACCATGTAAAATTGTTATATCTTTACTTGTTTCAAAAGGTTTAAATGAATTGAATAATTGAAGAACAATTCAAGATTTAATTAGTAGTAAATTTAAGGCCATTGGGAAAACGCTTTTAGTGTTAACTTTTTGAAAAATTCATTTCTTGAATGTAAATGTTTTATGTAAATAAATATTTTATACTTGTATACAGTTTGATGAATTTCATATAATATTTATACTATATAATAATGTTTATATATGTCGACTTAATTAAATCAAATTTGAATAATCATTAATAGTATATATACTAGTAACTAATAATATACATAATAGATTGGCGTACATAAGATTATATATCATTGTAGTTAGATTTTGTATCATCTATTGTAACATGGGAGAGGGCGTTCTAAGTTTTTCAGAACTTGTGCCCGATCCCTTTGGTATATAATTATAACAATAAAATATGTTCAAATCAAGATTATATTGTTAATAATATTTTAAGATTTAAATACTATTAGATAAAATTCAAAATTTAAGGTACTAGTCTTAATCACTTTAAAATACTATTTACAACAGTTTAAAACAACATTCCATAGGCGCAAGGACTACAATTAAAATCACAGACACACGAGGTGTGGATTTTTGTCCCCCCCCCCCCCCCTTCTCAAAAAATATAGAAAATAAATTAGAAATTGAGAAATTAGGGAGAGGGGGGGGGGGGGGCATTGCTTGAGAAAAAAATCCACACTTCAGGTGCCTGTGATTAAAATCTTTGTAATTATGTTTGCATGTCCTTTTACAACAATATTTGTAGTAATTTTTTGATTTATATTATTATTATAAATAGTATTTGCATATGTATACATATAATTATGTTTGTAGATTTAGTTTATTTGTAGTGCTAGATTTATTTATTCCATATTTATCCTTAATTAATCTACCTTAGTATGTAAACCTTTTCATTTGTCCTGAAGAAGGGACAGGTCATCCTGAAAATTTGACAATCTAATTGTTCGTGTTGTTGACGGTTATTTTAGTGCTTTCTATACACACCCACACACAATGACATGCGCACACACACACATACTTTAAGAGTGTTTTTCAAATATCTAATAAATATTGATGATTTCTTCCATTATCAATATACATGTAGCACAAGAAAGCTTTTTTTAAAAGATGGTATGAAAAACACTGTTATAACTTATACAGACAGGGGAAATACATTAACAAAATGGCAGGTATTAAATTTGGGTGTTAAAAATAACCTTGACACTCTCTTCGAAAATCAATCATTTATGAAAAGGTGAAGATAATGAACAGTGATCAATCCTGTAGGTATCAAACAGAATACAAAACAAGAGTTGGGCAAACACGGACCTCTGGATACACCAGAGGTGGGATTAGGTGCCTAGGAGGAGTAAGCATGACTTATACCTAAGGCAGATGCCCCAATATTGATAACGAGCAACATGGAACACAAGTACTGCATGGGCACACATTGACTTTAGGAGCTTTAATTAGATATATGCAACATTCATTGAGTGAACTGACAGATTGTTTTGTGCATATGGATGTATACTCAATTAAGATTATATTCATTTATGAAACACCATGCAGTGTTACTCATTCTGTCTTTACATTTTGTTTTCCAGGTATAAAAGAGTAACTTTACGACACTGTATATGTAGTGTTAAAGGCGTGTAGTACACACATTTGCCAGGAAAATACATTCAAGAAACATTAATACAGTGTAGAGGAGCTATATTGTATTGACTGAATGTTGAAAGGAAAAGTCTTAACTTGTTATATCATAAGATAATTTTTAAAATGGATGACTTAGAAGTAGACGGTTGCCCAGTCCAACATAGCCCTGTCATTGGTGAGTTCCTATAGTTAGTATTAATGTCAAAAATTAGATATGATTCAAATTGCAGGGTTTTAATCAAGTGATTCAGTAAGGTAAGGTAATGTTCTCCTTTCGGATCATGAGGCCATGTAGCTTGCTGCTTAGCTCTGGTTTCAAACAGGTGGTGATTAAACCTCCAGGACACTAGTCTGTAGCTGGATTACCTTCCAGCTTATGCTGGTACCCAGTTATACACCTAGGTGGAGTGAGGAAATATTAAGAGTAATGTGTCTTTCACAAGGACACAACGCCCCAGCTGGGATTTGAACCCAGGCCTTCTTATTAGAAATCCCATATGCTAACCCCTTAGCCAAAGTGGCTCTCTAAGCGTTTTTAAAAGTAATACTACAGATTTCATATCTAAGGGGAATTTTCATTTTAGGCATGACCTCGGGGGGGGGGGGGGGGAGGGGGGGGGGGGATTCGTAAATGTACTATGGATGAATGATCATAACCTTGAATTGTAATGATAATAGAAAATATGTAAAACGTAATTTTTGTTATAATTTATATACATTTATATTTTGTTGGGAAATTCTCCAATGAAAAGTTCCGTGCATGAGTGAAACAGAAATGTTAACCTGTAAAAGAGGATCGAGACATTCATTCTACAAGTCTAAAGGAGAAGGGTAATCCTTTATGGGTAGGGGTTGTACACAGAGAGAATTATGTATTTGATTATGATATCATATTTGAACATAAAAAATTGTGCATTATATGAAAAGCCCATTTTAGGACGTAAAACTATCATGTCGTATTTCCCCTTCCAATTTAAGCCACTTAAATTAACAGGTCATGGGGTTATCAAATGAACCCTTGAGTTATTTTACTGTAGTTTTAAGTGTGTGTGCATGCATGTGCTTCATTTACTAATCCTCCACTTTTTTATCTATACATGTATAATGTATATATATAGATATTTCATTCATCAGTTCACGGTTCAATTCAGCTATTTACTTGAGTATGGGAGGAAAGTTGTAACAATGATTTGTAAATGTTTTGTAATCCACCACAAGCTGAACTACTGCCAACGCATTTTTCAAGTGGATTTGGAGCTTTGATTTTAAAATCAATTGAATTAAAAAAAAAAAAAAAAAAGACCCCTTTTGTATTAATTCTCAAAAGTAAAAAAGAGTATCTTTCTTAGTGCATATTATTTCAGAATAAAATAGAATACTAGTTAAGCACACAGCATAAAACAGTTAATTAAGCACACACAATTACACATACATAAAACAGTTAAGCACGCACAATTGCATGTACATATAGCTAACATTGCCAGATTATATGTTAAATTTGCACAGTGTACGAATTTCTGTATTTTTAGATTATTCCACAATGGAGATCGGGAAGAACTCTAGTTTAGATGCAAGGGTGGTACAGGCACCCAACTACATGCGTATCGGTGACCAGAGTATGCAATTCCATCCTCAGCAGTTCCACAAACCCACGTATGATTCACAGCAGTCGTTAGAAACGGACGGGGAGGTGATGATGGAAGAGGTGTCTCCTGACGTTATCAACAATGACTCCGGGTTTTTTTCTCAGGGGATAGTTTCAGACCGAGAACCACAAAGTCTGTCCTCTGGAATCAAAGTCAAGACAAGCACAACACAAAGGTAAGATACATTGCTGAAATATACATGGATTTTTTAGGGTCTCTCAGGGGCTGAAAAAAGGCCCCATTCCCAATGCTAAAATGCATGTATTTTTCCCAATTTTAGCTATTTGTAGCTTAGAATTCCAAAACATGACAATAAATCAAAGCGGGGTGCCTTATTGTGTCGCCTGCCTGCGTTAGCGGAGGCGACATATAGGGATCACTTTTAGTCGTCTGGCCGTGTCGGCGTAACAAAAATTTCTGTCACATTTTTTCAGGAACCACAAGACCAGGTTCTGATATTTGGCACAGAGCATCAGTATGGGAACACTGTATCGTGTAACGCAGTTTCAAATCTGCCGCATGTCAACTTCCTGTTTGACGCAACTTAGAATATTTTTAACATGGAAAAATTTCTGTCACATTTTTCTCAGGAACCACACAGGCCACTTCCTGATATTTGGCACAGAGCATCAGTATAAATAACTGTATTGTGTAACGCAGTTTCACATCTGCTGCATGTCAACTTCCTGTTTGACGCAACTTAATTTTTTTGACATAACAACTTGTCTTTATTTCAGATAGACTTCACAACTCACAAATGGCATCTCATAAATTCTCATCTTCATCAAATTCATCATGTTTGGATATGCATTGTCATTCTGGTAAACTTGAACAGAACTGAATCTGACAAAAAACATAATTATATACTTTTTTGCCATGAGATACTTTAAATGATGAAGTAATTTTTCAAATGAATTAGAAGTACAGGCAGCGACAATGTCTCCCTGGAAGACTTACACTAAGTTAACCTCTAGAATTTATTTTGGAGTATAGAAAAAAGACCGGAGTGTTCTCCTTTAATTTTTTTTGCCGATGAGAATGGTGGCGCGCACGTGATTTCTAATTTTGCAGAGACAACATTGATTCGGTGATAGAGCATTGCATGGTGATAATTTCAATGACAGGTTTGATGATTTAGACAAATAATTTAGTTTGTAAGGGTATAATACTGTAAAGCAGAAATTTTAATAGCGAGGATTTAATTCTGGCATTATTAGCGAGGGTTTTGAGATTGCTAAAATAATATCGCTAACAATTCATTCCAAATCATCGGTAGAGCTTTTCGAAATAATGTACGATGTAATTGCTAAAATTATTAGTCGCTTGAATAAAATACCACTTTTGTGTCCCCTGCCTGCGTTAGCGGAGGCGACATATAGGGATCACTTTAGTCGTCTTTGCGGCGTCGTCGGCGCACAACAATTTTCTGTCACATTTTTCTCAGAAACCACATAGGCCTTCCTGATATTTGGCACAGAGCATCAGTATGGACAACTGTATCGTGTAAGCAGTTTCGAATTCTGCCGCGTGTCAACTTCCTGTTTGACGCAACTAGAATATTTTTAACATAGACAATTTCTGTCACATTTTTCTAGGAACCACACGGGCCAGCTCCTGATATTTGGCATAGAGCATCAGTGGACAACTGTATCGTGTAACGCAGTTTCCAATTGCCGCATGTCAATTCCTGTTTGACGCAACTTTGAATATTTTTAACATACACAATTTTCTGTCACATTTTTCTCAGGAACCACACAGGCCAGCTTCCTGATATTTGGCACAGAGCATCAGTATGGACATCTGATCGTGTAACGCAATTTCCTGCGTTAGCGGAGGCGACATATAGGGATCACTTTAGTCGTCTTGCGTCGTCTGGTGTCGCGGCGTCACAAAATTTTCTGTCAATCTTTCTCAGAAACCACATAGGCCAGCTTCCTGATATTTGGCACAGGCATCAGTAGACACTGTATCGTGTAACACAGTTTCAATCTGCCGCATGTCAACTTCTGTTTGACGCAACTTTAATTTTTTGGACTTAAACAAATTTGTCTTTATTTCGATGGAATCTCACAACTCCACAAATGGCATCTCATAACAATATCTCATCTTTCATCTTATTCATCTGAGGATATGCATTGTCATTCTGGTAAACTTGAACAGAACTGAATTCTGACAAAAACATAATTATATACTTTTTTGCAATGATGATACTTTAAATGATGAAAGTAATTTTTCACATGAAATTAGAAGTAGGCAGGCGACACATGTCTTCCCTGGAAGACTTACCACTAAGTTATGGGAAAGAACTGCTAAATTTGCATCTTGCTAAAAATTCTACTAATACTGTATATCAATGATTTAGTAAGCAGGGTTTGATGCTAACACTTATCTAGTAACCGGAGGCCAATAAATTATGCCCCGGACTATTAGAATATTAGTTGATGGACTACTGAAAATTTAAAAACCTTCATTGGTAAAATACATGATATAACTGTTCGAAATACCGAAGTTCGACTGTATCACAGTTTACTGATATTTTGCATCCATTTCATGAAGCTTTATACATGTATAAGTAGGGCATTGGATGCATTTTCAGATTCATCGGACATCCACTTCCTGTTTGCCAAAAACTTGGGAGTTTAAAGCGGGGACATCCTTAGTGAGCATTAATTGGCTCACAGATCACTTGTACAATCGAACCTCATTATCTCGAACTCAATGGGACCAAGAAAAAACTTCTAGATATCCGTGGATTCGAGATATTGAGATTAAAAATACTTAGAAAATAGGTGACTGGGACTTCCGAATGATTTCGACATAACCATGATATTTGAAATATCAGTGTTTGAGATACCGAAGTTCGACTGTATTTAAACAGCTTTGCTTGCTTCCTGATATTTCTATACATTCACAACTATTTAAATCGCCATCTTGTGACGTGTTATAAAGAGTACAAGCTTTAGTGTAGTGGGCTACCTTAAACAGCTTTCCTTGTTTCCTGATATTTCTATACAATTACAGCATTATAATATGTAGAGTGTATTCTTTTTCTGTAGGCCACAGGAGCCCCGCCACATAGACATGTCCAGATCAGTCTTCCTGGCCACGGAATATAAAATGGACCATCCAAAGAGAGGGAGAGCCCTCATCATCAACAACATGAACTATGCTGATGTCCGTCAGAGACCGGAGCGAGAGGAATCGATCTACGATGCGTCGGCTATGCAAAATCTGCTCGAGTGTCTGAAGTTTAGTCCAGTAACCCAAAGGATGGGTCACAAAAGCATGGTGATCACTGACGTGTCTTCAAAGCAGTTAGAGGAAATAATTCAAGATGGTAAAAAAATCCCCCCCCCCCCCCCCAAAAATAATAATGACACGGGTATAATAGGATATAATTATTATATTTTTTGTTTACATTATTCTGTTACATTTAACCCTTTCAATGTTGTTTATTTTCAGTGACCAACCCTGCACTGAATGATTTCAGCGACTGTGATTGCTTCATGATGGTTGTCCTTAGTTACGGGATAGATGGCGCTATAATGTGTTGTGAAGGAGAAAAGGACAAGCTTATCCCCGTCGAACAAGTTGTCGAAAAGTTCAAAGCTGACAAATGCCCCTCCTTGGCTATGAAACCAAAACTTTTTTTCATGCAGGTAATTGCATGCTGACTTAATGACACAAGCAAATAATGGAAATTCTGTTAAAAAAATTGATATTAACATACTGTAAAAGTGGTTATTTACATGTGGGAGAAATTTACACTAATTACGTGGTCATGTAATAAGTGCGTAATTTCCCCTACGCTTATAATAATAATGATAATATAATGATTGGTTTTTATATAGCGCTTTATCTGCCTAAGTACTCAAAGCGCTTTACAATACATTATTACCCCGGCAGACCTTAACGATCCAGAATCTTTCTCAGTGCAAGCTGCCATTACAGCACTAGAACACTAACATTCTGACAAGATCTTTCACTGTCTATAGCCAGGTACCCCTTTTACACTTGGGTGGAGTGAAGAAATTCGTGTAAAGTGCCTTTCCCAAGGACACAACGTCGGCCCTGCCACGGCCAGGATTAGAACTCAAGACCTCTCGGTCGAGAGTTCGACAACCTAACCACTAGGCCACTGATGCCATATAATAAATAACTGATATAAAATGTATCATATTCAGCGATTGCACATTTTTCCCCAACGCGTAATGCTGGACATGGAAAAAGCGTAATTAACCCCCAGCATAAATAACCACTTTTACATTATTGGTTTGTGCCTCTGGTCATTTTTAGTGCTTTATATATCCTTATTTGTGTACTCGTATACAATGTGTGAAACTTTGAATGTTATATAATTTTGTAGTTGTGTCCAGCTTTTTCCTACAACATAGCTGACTCAATAGGAGGAAGGGGTGGTGCCAAAACAATGGAACCTGAAATCCGGAAGATTCCAACCGATTCCGATATCTTGGTTCAAATCTCGAATCTGCCAGGTAACTAACTCATCACCTGTATGATCGTTAGAGAATAGGCAAATGTTAATATATGATCGTTAGAGAATAGGCAAATGTCTTATATGATCGTTAGTAGGGCTTTGCGATAATACCGTATTCCGATATATTGCGATTCATTAATAAAAAATATCGTATCGCGATACGTTTTTTCAAACTGGTATATCGGAGATAATGTTCAGGCTAGGAATTTACATTCAGCTTGAGATTGCTCACATTAAATGTTAAGTTTAATATGGATGAAACATTTCTGTGATTGTTCTAAACACTAAGAGTTAGACATAGTTTTCTATGTGCTTCAAGAACGTTCATAAGAGCTCATGAAATGAGTTAACGCTACCCATGTCTTGTTTCTTATTTTTCATATATTCTGCATAGAAATCAATCTCATAGGCAATGAAATAAGAGAAAAGGTCGTTGATTTACTACTTATTTTCTACTTTGAAAATATTGCAATACATATCGCAGTTCATTTGAAAATATCGCAATATCGTGAAAAAAAAATACTTGCATGGCTCACCTTCACGAACAAAAAAAAAAAAATCAAAAATAATACCTGCAACTCTGCCAGATTCCTTTTGCTTTTCAAGATATTGAACTGATTTCATATATAGAAATTGAGTTGACCCATGCATTTGAAAAACTTTCAATTTTAATCTTATGAATTTCCTTCATTCGACTTAACTGTAGGCGGGGGCATTCATGTTGCACTGACGCATCAAATTTGGTATGAAGCTCTTTGGGGAAAGGATGACACAAATTGTAAATGTCCTGCCCCAGTGGTGGTGTAAAAGCTGTCAAAAATAGACGAATTTTGGAAACACTTTTTCTGTAGAGCTGCACATGTGTCTTGCCAATTTCAAAGGGAAAAAAATTGATCAGAAATTTATTCATTTGTAGGTTCCTATGGCTGGTACGAAGATGACAATGCCCTCTCCTGGTACATTGAGGGATTGAAAGAAACATTACAGAAGAACTGTTACGACCCTTTACGGCAGGGTCAAAGGTCAAAGGAAATTAATGACATTCTCCTCCATGTGAACAGACTGTATATCAAGAAGCTGAGAGAACAGGGCATCTGTCCTAATAAACACTACTCGGCACCAGCCATTACATCAACACTGACAAAGGATTTGTATTTTCTTCCTAAAAGATGATTGAAGCTTCGGGACAATACTGAAGATTTCACTGCTTCTGGGACAATATTGTTTCTAGATGTAACTATTGTTGTACGTATTAAAATAAAAAAGATGGAAAATAAGCTTGCAGCTACTCCTATGATTGAAGCTTGGGGACAACACTGAAGATTTTCAGCTGTACTGGAACAATTTGTTTCAAGATTAACTATGTGTTTTAGGTAATTAAAATAAAAAAGATGGAAAATAAGCTTGCAGCTACTCCTATGATTGAAGCTTGGGGACAACACTGAAGATTTTCAGCTGTACTGGAACAATTTGTTTCAAGATTAACTATGTGTTTGGGAATTAAAAAGGAAAATAAGCAGCTCCAAAATATATATGTTCAGCACTTTCTGGATTTGAACACCCGATTGAATATGAAAATGTTTATCTTGGAGACGGCTATTTCAAAATAAAGTACCCTCAATCGATTGGGAATATCCTGACCAGTTTACCATGGAATATACAGTGGTACATGTTCTTGCTTTGATTCCCTTTTTGGACATCTAAGGGATTAAAACGTCAAACAAACATCCTATCTGACATATTTTACGAAACAGTGGACACGCATCAATACTTGAATTTCAAACTGTGTCATCCTACACATACTAAAAGGAACAACCTGTACAATTTGGCCTGGAGATGAAAATACTAAAAAGACCAAAGACCAGCAGAATTGTACATACTTTTTACTGCACAGAGTTATTCACTCGTGACAATCAGTACATCAGCATTTTTACCATGGTACGGTAAATCACATCTTTGCAAGCCAAGTGTCTCATTCGCTTAGCTCATCTGAGATGAGAGTAACTGCAAGTGAATCGGACACGTGACTTGCGAAGATGGGTAAATTAAGATTTTCAGTGTAGAAAGTCAATGTGTGAGAGTTTTATATACCATAATTAATTATGATTAATGTATCAAAGCTTATATCATAGATTATTATTATAATCAATGTTTCATAGATTTATCATTATAGTAAAATCAATGTTCAAAATATTTATACTTATCAATATTTTACCATAAGGAAGTGTGTATCAAATATTCCTTGTTAAACATTTTAATGCAAAAAATGAACACGCATATGGTAAAAAGAATTATATTTTATAAAATTATCTCTCATGCTACATGTATATATAAAATTTTGATAAAAGCATCAAAAACAGAGTACAAATCATGCAATACATGGGTATGGGAGCAATATGCGATAAACAGAATATTATATGTCAAAATCCCTGTCGTATATTAAATATCACCCTTGGGGGCCCCATATTAACTATCAGACTGAATATTTGTCTTTTGGGTAATCGGATTTTGTACAAAACACCAAAGTAGTAAATGTTTCTCATCCTCGGCTTTATTCAAGCAGAAATTACAAAGTTTTAGCATGCAATATTCTCTATTTTCATATACAGTAGAACCTTGTTATCTTGAACTCGATTGGACCATGAAAAAAGTTCGAGATACCCATGGATTCGAGATATCAAGGGTAAAATTACAATGAAAATAGGTGGTTGGGACCTCCAAATCAGTTCGACATCCATGGTATTCGAGATATCAGTGTTCGATATATCGAAGTTCAACTGTACATATATATTATGACGATTCTGCACTGCTTATACGAATGACGTCATAATAGCTGATATTAACGACTGGTCTGACATCAGACTGGCGTGCAAATATGCATATCAATCCGGAAATTATGTATTTCGCTCATAACAATCAAGGTATCAAAAGATCAAGGTTTTTCACGGCAGTAAATCGATGTTTGAGAGTTACTATAATGTTCATGATAGATTAAAAAAATATAATAAATGTATCTTAAATTTACGATCATAATAAAATGTACCAAAGTTTTTACCAGGGTAAATTATTGTACCTTTAAAACGCCTAAATTATTTATAGAATCCGCTGTCTGACCATCTTCGCTAGCCAAGGGTTTTCGGTCCACTCCGCTCCCCATAAATTTTATGGGGAGCGGAGTGGACCGAAAACCCTTGGCTAGCTAGCGAAGATGCTGTCTGACTAGCTATTAAAATTTAAAACGCACACAATGTTAGTAGAATATCACGAAAATTGTTACATGTAAAGAATATTACCTTGTATCTGCGAGTAAGATGTTTAGCGCTTCTCAGTACTTTTGAATTTTTGTTTTGTTTTGATTTTTTTCTTTTTGTGTGTGTGTTGTTGTTTTGATGGCCGTATCAAAGGGAAATTTGGAGACGTCTAAGCTAAGCGCTTTGATGAAAACTGTAATTTCTGTCAAATTTTTCCTTTGATATACGGATATGTATTTAATTGCAGTGGTAAATAAGAAATTCATATCAAAATTAAGGATTATCTCCCTCAGCATAGCTCTGATCCTTCGAAGTTTTTGGCCTCAATCGTTTGGCACTACATGGATCACTTTTACAAAGTTTTACTTTCATGTTTCGGATTTCCAACATTTTGGTTTGAGCATCACTGAAGAGACATAATTTGTCGAAATGCGCATCTGGTGCATAAAAATTGGTACCGTATATTATTACATTATGACCCTGGGTCGAGGCCTCTGCTGGTGGACTGTTAGTCCCCGAGGGTCTCTACAGCCCATTTGCTATGTACTATGTTACTAGCTTGAAATACGGATATGTATTTAATTGCAGTGGTAAAATAAGAAATTCATATAAAAATTAAGGATTATCTCCCTCAGACATAGCTCTGATCCTTCGAAGTTTTTGGCCCCAATCTTTGGCACTACATGGATCACTTTTACAAAGTTTTACTTTCATGTTTCGGATTTCCAACATTTGGTTTGAGCATCACTGAAGAGACATAAATTTGTCGAAATGCGCATAAAATTGGTACCGTATTATTATTTATATCCACCATCAAGAAAAGAATTTTAATATTCGTTTCTTATCATTTAATTATGTTTCTAAATAAAAAAAGCCAAATATTAATTATTCTCCTTTGAAAGTATTAATTAACGATTTTTAAATGGCACGTTGGAACATCTACTTAACCATTACATGACTGCGTTCAGGTGAGTTAGAGTTTTAAGGAGAATTAAATGGATTGGGCGCTAAATTAAAAATGCAGTGGTTAAAAGTTGAATTAGATATGAAAGAAGGGGACAAGTGGTGGTGCGGTGGTTTGATGTACGCTGCATGGGGACGTGAAGCACTGGTTCAGTCGTTGGAACGGTGGAAGGATACTCGAATTTCGATGCTGAAATCAAACGAATATTTCGACCAATCAAATTCGCCGTAATTTCAT
>CAJDSM010000627.1:0-15641 GCA_903981925.1 Ostrea lurida
ATACATGTTAAAAAAAATCATAACTAAAATCTCAAAGAATGGGTGGAGGAGGGGTAGTGGAGGTCCGCTGACAAAATTTAAGGCTTTCAAAAGATGGCGAAATCTTCAAGTGACAGCAGCTGCATCCTGATTGGCTTAGAAAATGAGGGCACATTACAGGAACTTTATAACCCCGGAAGTAGTTGAGGTCCTGAAGACGGAAAATAAAGCTTACTATAAGTATAAAATTGAATATAAAACAATTTAATGTTTCATTAAATATTATTTTATATCAGCGATTTTGCGTAAAAAAATAAAGGATAAAAATACTGGCATTTCGAAGCTCAGTTTTGTTTCTTTGGTAGTGATATATAGGGAAAAAATAAAAGTGTGTAACAAAACGTTATATTCACCTGCACGTGCCGTCGGTGTGAATATAACATTTCATTAAAAATTTTAGAGATCGAAACCATCTACTATAATATGTAGAAATCACTGATTGAAGGATACTTGTCTGTTGTCAATAAATCGAGCTCGATGTTACTACAATTCAAAAGTTTGTAATGGAAGTCACCTACCAAAGCCTGTTAGTATAAAGTGAATATAAATCCACCTTTCACTATCTCGTAATTACGAGATAATTATCTCTAAATTACGAGAAAAGATCTCGTAATTACGAGAAAATATCTAAAGAATTTCGAAGTCTCTGTATGTCAATGTCGAAAAGGAGTGTTCTCAAGTTTTCAAGTTATAATGTGTCTTGAAAAGCACTCGTGTATTCTAGAGTTATTCGAGGAGTTATTACACGTGTAAAATAGACGGACTTGAGATGAAAAGGCGCGAGATGCAGTTACATATTGGCACCCGGATTGGCACTACCGGAAATAGCAATTTATGAGAGTACCCCTCCCTCACATGTCTGTAGGGATCGCACCAAAACAAGTTGTAGTCTAGTCATTTTTCTGCGGTGACCACACCATCCAAATCAATTTCAATTTCTTTTATTGAATAAACTTTAGTTTTAAGCCTATAATCTAAATATGGGTTCTTAGAAATATCAGTAAATGGGAGTGTGAACTAAAACATTGCCCACATTTCCCTCTCTTTGTGGCCACTACAATAGACTCTAGCTCTTCCCTGTTTAATGTAACATTCTCATATTCGTATTAATTAGCAAAATATTTACCTAAATTATGGCGGAATATGAGAAGAGGGGAAATGTTACAAGGATATGACGCACGTAAGACTGTCACCCTTTCTTCACCAATTTATACTGTAAGGTAAGAAATTGAAATTTCTGAATTTGTGGAGATATTTTGTTTGGACAACTAATCAATATTAATAATTTCATAACAGTAAAGCGATCCAAATTACCTTAGGAAAGTACAAAGACAAATTGATTTTATGGATGCCTTGTATGTCAAATGAACTGAAAATCGAAACTGGAAAATTTAAAGCTGACGGAACATGGCTTAACAAAGCTAATACTAGTAAAAGGAGCAGCAAATCTATTTTATACACAAAGTGGACAATTGATGATAAAGATATAGGTGCTAACCAAACAAAATGCTTTTATCACCATCTGACGACATGCGCAGCTCATAGGGAGCATTCATTGTGAACTAGACTTTGTAAACAATGACAGTCTCTCTCTCTCTCTCTCTCTCTCTCTCTCTCTCTCTCTCTCTCTCTCTCTCTCTCTCTTAAAGGAGAAAGTAGATTTACTTTAGAGAGATACATGTACTAATTTAGTACCCATCTACTCCTCATCCGGGGTTTGGCCAAAGAATAACTCTTCTAACAGACTGGCAGCGCTCCCCATTTAGCGCCATCGAGATAAGAGCAAATTGTGATGTAGTTATATTAGGTAATAATGTACCGTTTATTGCAAACTGTCAATATACATTATTCTAAAATTCAAAACGGTCATTCTCCCGAGCATAGACTGTGACTCACTCCCTAATCTTAACAGTCTGATGTGTGGCAACATTGTAAGCCATCTATCGGTCATTGAAAGGAACGTTTTAGCCATGATGGTTGAGTGGGGTAAAGATCTGTTCAGCATGATAGGCGAGATAGAACAAGTTCAAGTAGTGCATAGTTATCCTGATTTAGAACTCATATACAATTGTTTTTAGATTGTGTTCATCAGCGTCTTTGTTTTGTATCTTGAGTCAATGTGAAGCTATTATACCATATTGTTTTGATCACAAAAGGCTACAAAATTTAATATCTTATCAATCTATAGTTAAAAACTTTGTATCAATCAATACAACAAGTAGTTTGGTTTCGAAAGAGAAAAAATGAGGTACGTGTCAGACCATCCCGCCTTTATAAATGGCATACTCAGAATTTAATTCATATTTCTTCAAGCAATATCAACTAAATATAGTGACATCATACGATAAGTAGAGTCGCGAAATGCGAGAATGTGTTACATATGAGCTAAAGAAACACGGACTTTCCAGTTCTAATTCGTGTAACATAGTAAGGTGTGTAACCATACCATCACTAATTATAGCAACATTCAGATTAAGCCTCAGGTGTGTGAAATATGATGTTATTTGTTGATTGGGTGGTGGTAATAATGGTACTTTGTCAGTGTATGAGTACAAACACATGCCACCTGTAACACCTGACCATCTACATGTTTGTTCCAGTATCGATCTTTGCCTCTTTGCACCAATCCTAGGTGTGATGTTATAAAACCAGACGTATCTACTCGACTTGTAGTTCCCTCCATTCTATCATCTGTTCATCATCTGTTTAAATTCCACTATTAAAATCGTTTTTGTTTTTTACTTCTGTTTAGAGATGCCATGATTCCGAGTTGTCAGAAGACCCTCGTCTTGAGAGAAGAATTCGCGAGACCTTTGTAAGGACTCAACCCTCTACATCCAAAGTTTCCAAGTCCATAGCGTCATTACTTCTACATTTTAATTGGCGAAAAGTCAGCCTCGTTCTGGGTAACCGGACGGTATGGAATCAAACAGCAGAAAGTCTGATATCATTGACGAGGGGCAATGACATCGAGATCCGTCATCAAGTTCTTTTTCAAGAACCTTATTCTCCTAGTCTTGATATATCAGAAATTGTCCGTAGCACGATGATGTCAACACGAAGTAAGAAAGCCTTCATACTACTAATTTTTCATATATTAAGTACATCTAAATTATACGAAAAAAAAACCCCAAACAAACAAACAAACAAAACCCCAGCTATGTATTCTCAAATGGCCACGAATCTTAACATTCATATTTTGGTATCTTGTACCTACGTTGGATATCTATTTATTACACTTTTTTATCTTACAGTTTATGTGTTTCTTGGCGACTACCACGCTCTAATAGATTTTGTGCGGAGTCTGGACAAAGAGGCGAAAAACACCGGTGAACATGCAGTAATAACAGTTCTGGACGAACAACCCACGTCAAAATTAAAACATTTTCTGAAAAGTAAGTACTGTATATAACAATTATTTAGTTAGCCTATGTTTTAATTGATTTTGGCCCAGTGGGGATCCGGGTTAGAATAGGTCCTCAGTACTCCTTGCTTTTCATAAGAGGCGACTAAATGGGGCGCTTCTTCGGATGAGACCGCTAGAACCGAGGCCCCGTGTCACAGCAGTTGTGGCACAATAAAGATTCCTCGCTGCTCAAAGGCCATAAGCGTCGAGCATAGGCCTAAATTTTGCAGCCTTCACCGGCAATGAGTGAAAAATTTCCCCAGCGAGACGTAAAACAATATACAATCAATCGATTGATTTTGTATTTGCAGCTCCATTTGAACGAGAACTTAAAGAAGACCATTGGATGGCCTTTCGCAATGTTTTGGTTATATCACCTCGATCCCCCAGTAACCCGCATTGGGACAGTTTTATTGACGATGTGCGCATGCGTAACATGAAACCACCTATTAGTATGCCACGTCCACCAACATTGAAAAACATAACGGTTAGTCTTTAATATTGCATCAAATGAAATGTCATTGGTCCTATTTCAGAAAAAAAAAAGTTTTGAAATAAAATATTTTTAAAAATTAGTTTCAGCAGGTCGTACCAATTCACGCTGCTCATTTGTATGATGCCGTGATGTTGTTTGCTCAAGCACTCAATAACGCCATTTCGGGCAATGAAAGCAGCTTTGAAGATGGCAGAAACATTGTATCAAACATTCAGGGAGCTTCATTTAAGAGTGAGTTGTATTGGAAATACATTTATATATATATACAAATATATATGTTAAGAGTTTTATGCCATTTAAATGTACAGTAAAACACGGTTATAACGAAGCCTGGGACAGCTAACAACAGTGCTTCGTCATATATAATCATGTTGCAAGGAAATAAAAAATTACATCGTCGTAAGCGTTATTTCATTATCAGCATCATCGTTCTAAGCGTGTTTTTATTACACAATGTCATAATAATTTAAGAAAAGTTTTGTTTGAAAAAGTCCATCTAGTTTTATATACTTAGTACAACTTAATATCTTCTGCTGCATAAAATTAACAAAATTCAGATATCGATAGATTGGTAGAAAGCTCTGGCTTCGATAATTGTCTTTCACTGTTGGAAATAGTTCAATTATGATCTTTTGATTGTAATATTATTAATTCAAACATAGTGACATTCGGCTAATGGGTAAAATTTTATGAAACAAAGGATACCCTATATTGGGAGCATTGATTTGATTTATGAGTATTAACACACCCGCTATGTAACAGTAAACTGCCTTGTGTTCATGAGAGTAGTTCCATCTTGAATGTTACATTTTGATCTGTTATCCAATAAATATGTTTCTAACATCGATTTTTCATAACTATCAAAGGGAATATTTGTATTTGACTTGACCGTTCTCGGTGCAATATTAACAAATGAAGATTTGACTAGAAAGACCTTTTATGCACGCTTCGTCAACTGAAGCAGAAACGCTGCAGCTAATAGAACTTGTTATCCCGATAGAGGGCCTCGACTCGCTGACACTGGTGTAAATCAATTAAAGACAAAACAATACATTATAGAATGCTATTTGTGTTAAAATGAACCCAAGCGACTTATTTGATAAAAACCATTAAATACTTCAGAAGCTGTTGGAAGAAAAGCATTCATAATGATCTGCTATTGCGACATGCCTCCCATGGTGTGTAACAGTGAAATATCTAGGAGAAGAATCAATCTCTGAAGATACTATATACCACATCATTCTTAATGTACCATGTCATTCTTAAGAATGGTATTCAAGCTATTAATGTTGAAGTCTATTACTTCAGGTATCCAAGGGTTTGATGTTTATGTAGACAAAACTGGGGATGCAGAAGGTAACTATTCAGTTTTGACCTTGACAAAACCATCTGAAGGTCAGCCTTACCTTGGTTCAGTTGGCTGTTTCTTCAGAAATCCTGGTGACTTAGGAGTTCCGGTAGGTGTTTAAGCACACACCAAAGAGCTCAACATTCATGTTTAAAGTCCGCTATTCATGTTGTTGTTTTACAATTAATGTTTTCCGCCCTACTTAGGAGCTTTCCTTAAACAAGGAGATAAAATGGACGTCTGGTCACGTGCCACGAGATGAACCGCCATGTGGATTCGAGGAAGAGAAATGTCAGCATGAACCTGGTATAGACTCTTTTCAAATACTGAAACAATAAAATTTATGAGGGGTCATTATTCTACAGGGTAATTTTTCTTCACGTATATTAGTCGCATTTTTCATTAGCAGATAAAAACCACGTATTGCACAAAATTCACAAATACATTTCAAATAACATAATTACTATCATGAAAACTTTTGTGTTTTACAATTTTCTAACCCAAATTCCAACCCTCTGCAACATGACAGGTTTAAGGCTTGAGGTTACTAATTATATGGAGCATGAAGTCGGTATTACTTTTGGACTTGCATATGTATGCTGCATATGATGCATATGAAGATAAATAGCAGTAAAATTAATTTTCCAGTAGCATTCTTAAAATTTGGTTGCATTGTTGAAAGCTCGCATTTTTGGGAAAAAAATATTACAACTTCTAAAAGTAATTTCCTCCCACGTGGCCACGCGCAGATAATGTAATCTTTCAGTTGAAATAAAAGAACACATCGTCTTTCAAATCAAATATAAAAAAAATTACAGACTAACGTGTATGAGCACGAAAATCCCGGACTATTTTTAACGAGTATTGCCATGAGAACTAACGCTAACTAATATTTCGAATCACGTGTGCTAGCACAGTTTATCTATCGAAAAGCATTACATATCAAGTGATTCAAAGCTGTTGAGCTCATTCATATTGCACTGTGTTTGCTGTCCGAAATAGAATATGAAAATGTTTGTAAACTACAAACTGGACCCTTTGGCAACACTCAATTAGGCTCCGAACTAACATTCATTCGGTATTCTTATTTCAAGGACTGTTTACACATTACTCAATACTTGTATATACAGAAATTGTAAACTCATAAACGTATGGGCTCTAACAAAAAGGAAAGTTCCCCGAGATTTGCCAGGTTTCTGGTTTTTCAGACTGGAAGCTAGCCACCATATGCAGTGTGATCGCGGCGGCTGTCTGCGTTGGAATGGTATTTGTCTGCAGGTGCGTGAAGAAAGGAAACACGTTGTATGACTTAAATCTGAGTTACCAGATAGTAAATGTTTGTAAGAAGTTACGACCAATTTTATCATTTATCTGCTCTATCAAATTAAAATGTTTCTGTACAAGTTAATCAAATTGGTAAAAATAAAAACTATCTACAGGTATGTGTTTATGACAAATAAAACAGCATTAAAGCAAACAGTCTCTTAAACGGCAATTAAGCGTTTTATTGAAAAATCAATGAAACCAAAGATTGTTACAACCATCTCTCACGACAATATGAAGATATTTTAGGTAAAATAGTATGCTCAATCATAAAGATTGATCTGATTGTGGCAGATAAACGTGCTCTAAGTCATTTTTTAAAGTTAATATGCTTTAAAAGTATGTGTCGTCTGCTACTTTTGCAAACAATCTGGTAATAATCTATGACTTCACCGTATTCAATCCAGTTTGATATGTACTGTTTACATGCAATTTCTTTTCAACCGGGGTTGTCGACTTAATGAATCACGATTGATGTTTTCATCCTTATAAGCATTTAGAAAATGAAAGTAACGGTGAACATGGGGTTGGGGCATGCGCGTTCATTGAAAGAGATATTTTGTGTGTATTCTAAATGGTTCTACAAATAAAGTAAGGAGATACCTCTTCTTAAAGAAAGTACTGTTATATACAAAGTCGAGTGTAGGGCAACCCGGACTTCCGACAAAAGCGAGGGCGGCATCAGGTATCATGGAGGAGTAAGCATCCTCTGCTGACCGGTCACACCCGCCTTGAGCCCGTAGTCGAAATAAAGTAAACGATATTACCCGTCATCAAATTTATGAAAATGACAGTCTAACAAAGGGTATGTAACAAATCAGTCAACATATGACTTAGTGATAATTTGTAATCGCAAACAAGGTCATTATTTGCGAAATGATGACTTTAAACGAGATTTGTTAGAACGCTGCAACGTTAACTTTTTTGTAAGTAGTTGGCCTCGCTTTAAAAAGTCCTCATACGCATATCATGCTCTTGCGTATAGAATCAATTGGGAGATATACATACCATATGCAGGTCATACTATTAATGGTATATTACGACATGGAAATAGGAAAGTTGTTGACGATTGCAAAATTAAAGTCATCACGCCTTATCATATAATGAAGTTGTCAGTCTGCCATTAGAGTCAATATTAAGTTGGAATATCCAAATATGAAGCAGACATGCCAGATTCTGTGGTGTCCATTATTCGAGTTCGTCGGGATATATCAAATGGACAATTATGAAAATTATGATTGTTAATGATAAGACATCATCTATATGTCTATATGTAAGGTTCAAGGACATGGCAAATTTTTTGTTTTTATCCCGTAACAGTTTTTGAACAAAATTCTGCTTCGTATGAATATGAAAATAATCTGCCAATAAGGAGCATAATTAGTGCTCGTAGGGATACCAATGAATTGTTGGAAGACATGGTCTCCAAAGACTACATAAATATTATTATCTACTTCAGAGTACTTGTGTGGGCGATCAGAGTGGTTTCTAACAAAATATGTACAGTTATATGTACATGCATCTTGTTTCAATATAAAGCAGACGATGCACGAACAAGTGCTTTATACTCATCTCTGGTTGTTTACAGGCACTACTTGTACGAACAAAAGATTGCTCGACTGCTCTGGAAACTTGAATACAAAGACTTGATGTTTATAGACAATGTTGAGGAGATCATTTCTCCAGCCAAACGAAAGGTAATGTCTATGTTGTGTACAATGTTAGAAAAAATAGTTCCCAATGTGATTTTCTCATTGTAACGATGGAAAAGCATTCTTTATGTAAAATTCACATTGTGTCTTACGGGACAGCCATTCCCAATTTAATACAGCGAAACCTGTCTAATCCGACATGCATAGGGAGACATTTTTGTGGGAATACACTGTGTCGGAATAAACAGTGTAACACAATGAAATAAGGGTCGGGATTCCCAGTGATACGGTTTGCACAGGTGTTGGATTATCCAGTTTTCACTGTACATACATTGATTTAATATCCACATTGTGTCTCATCTTTTCTTAAAATATCAATTCCTACAACGTAAAACATATCTAAAATGTAACTAGATGTTTTATAAATAATGTTTTTATATGTCCTTGAGCTAATAAACATTTACTGTTAAATACGCCCTGATAATGTTTAAACCTGTTGCAGCAGAGGAATCAGAACTAAAAATATGATTTGGAAGTGAATAGATTATAATGCTCTTATTCAATCATACAAAAAGAATTTCTATCATCAACAGTTGTGGCCAATCTCAAAGATGAGAGTTATATGAAACTACACCTGAAAAAGATAATAAAGAATTATACTAACTCATCCTTCGGATATCACCCTTAAATGTGGTCATTTGCTAACTATGTACGATCCCTCTTAGGGACAAATCAAATATAAAAGGTACTTATAAAGAATATCTATACAAATTCAGTGTAGGCAAACTCCACCTCTCTTTTGCAAATAATACATTTCTGTATTGATACTTTATTCATAATTGTCTAGTTTTTGGGGTTTACGGAGAAAAAAGACGTCTATGAAAATTATCTGGAAATTTGAATTGTATGCGTCTTATTACATACTAAATATAATTTTATATCCTATAGATCTTTATACTTAGATTTGACTAAATACAGGGCTAAACAGTCAAATGTGGGAGCACCAATCATTCATGTATGTAACATCGATTACATTGGCTCTGTGGTTAGGGTGACCGAGAGCTCGTGTGTGCTAGCCCCGCTAATGTCATTGCTGCGCTCGACCTTCGAAATACGTCTTGTCGGTTTATTCCACCTCGCTAAAATTCTGAAATGGTTTTTCACACACTACTAAAATTGTGATGTTCTGACCGAGTTATCATCTGTAAATAGTCTGTTTACGACGAAATAGCCGAAAACACTGCACACGGGTGACAACGCATGCAAGAAAATCACAATGTTAGCTAAGTGGGAATAACAATTTCAGAAGTTTAGCTAGGTGGGATTAAACTTCCGGTATACCATTATACCATTCCCACTTAACTAAATCCAGTCACATGTAGGGATTTCTAGTCAAGTGGGAAGGCTGCTCACCGAGTCGTGGGTCTTTTGGGTGACATAAACCGAGGTCTCATGTCGCGACAGGTGTTGTCATGGTAAAGAAACTCCACTGCTACAGCTGTGAGCGCCGTGCATAGCGCTACACTTGGTGACACTTCACCTATAACCGATGACGTGACCTGATGACGTCTATAGAGACTATGTGAGTGAAGAATTCTCGATTGGACGTAAAACAAACAGGTGTACAGAGTATTGTAGCTTCTGGAACCAGAGTGTAGGCAACAATGAATAAATACCCGTGCAAATACAGCAAAAAGAGATTGTGGAAAATTAGCTTCACTTCAAATTGAATAAATATTTATTGTTTTACGTTCCACTCGAGAATGGTATTCAATTGTTAGACGACAGTTCACAGTTCACGTGAATGGCAACAAAATTTAGGCCTATGCTCGACACTCAGAGCCTTTGAGCAGGGAGGGATTTTTATCGTGTCAAACCTGCTGTGACACGGGGCTTCGGTTTTTCCGGTCTCATCCGAAGGACCGCCACATTCAGTCGCTTCTTACGACACGCAAGGGGATGCTGGGGACCTATTCTAACCCGGATCCCCACGGGTTCATTTCAAAACATTATCATGATTTCAATATAAATTAAGAAGGAATGATATTTTTGTATGAATTACACCAATCGGGCAAAAGTATTCTTTGACAAAAATCTGTCCGATTGCCTGATTTCGACTTCCTGTAATGATTTGTGTTTTTCTTTTTGAAACTTTATAGGGACCTTGATGTGTCCACGTCAATCTCTCCGCATTATCTCGTACTTAATTGTTTCTTAGTGTCCCATTACATCAAAGATTCTACGACAGGCAATCAATAGAATATAGCACGTGCTTTGATCTTAACTTTGTTTGTAGGGCCTCCCTTCCATTTAATCTTATTTAAAATTCAGATGTTTTTAAAAGAAGGAAAGGCTTGATATTTATTTTCGTCCTGTCCGATCTGTCCGAAAATAATTTCTGTATATTTTTTCCATGGCGATGTATTCTGTCCTCTAATTGTTATTTATCCGAAGACTTAAAGCTATTGATTTTACTCAGGGATTCCCATTACCCAACAGAGGCCAGTATGAAAGTAAATTTAACGAAAAAAAAATATCGCCGTCTTGGGACGTGTAATTGTTCTTTATGCTACTCTAGACTTTCGAATCCTCATCAGACCTGTTTTCTGAGGAACATGATAAAAACAATTTTCAGTAATGCAGTTACGAGATGTTATTTCATTAGTTCATTTCTTAATTACTATGTACAAAATTGTAAAATATTGGAGTGTTTGATTCTTTAACGAGAAACCTTTAATTTATAGAATGAACTACCAAAAAAAAGATGGTAAGATTCTTACAAGAATTTTGCAACATTCCAATAACAATTATCCCAAGAGAGCCTATAAATAATTATTATTAATTAATGGTATAAATCCATATATCTCTAGTATATCGGTTGCATCAAAAACGCAATTGAAAGAAAACTACATGTATGTACAATGTTATCTCGCATGCGTAAGAGTTGTGCAAAACACATTTAAAATGGATATCTGAACTTTTGAGAGAGAAAAAATATTCTAAAATTACCTTTCTGTGCTCCATTGCGGGGAAAATAATAACAAGGGGGTGTGGTTGAAAGTCATTTATTGTTTTAAAATGATAATTGATAATTCTTGCAAAACTGGGAGGTAGGGTTAAAGCAACTATGATACATTGAAAATAGACTCAAATTACTTCATCGCGTTGTACGTAAATAATTATATAATTAATAAAACATAGCAACTAGGATAAAGTTTCCACAAATACTGTATTCATCGTACATCGTTTACTATAATGGTATTTTTTAAGCATTGAATTCTTATTTTTGGATGTCGTCAGTGGTAAAACAGCACCTGGGCGTGCCAACAAATTGAATACCGCGCGTTACTTATATTGATATTCCTTTCATAAATGTTAGTTTTAAATTCATCTTTATTCAAAATTTCGCCGCATTAAAAACTGGTGTACGTAATTAGCCGAAAATCAGCCGTTATACTACTATGAAAAATTCAGTGCATTTTGGATATTACTTATCTTCAAACTTTACATTGAAATTAAGCTGGAAGTTTTTAATTCATTTTTTTTACTTCCTGTGTTTTCTATTTATACATATGGCAGATTACAAGTACAGATGTATAATTATGTAGTTCCAGTTGTGTATTCATTCGCCGTGGCTCGGTTTAGAGTGTGTTATAGGAATTTGAATGCTCTTAATAATTCCCAGTGCATTTTAATAATGAGAAATACACTGAATATAAAATTCATAATTAATTTTTTTTCTTTCTTTCTGTAAAGTACTAAAACTTCACAGAAAATAGTAGTAAGCCCAGTTATTTGTATTCAAATGACTTCGATGATTATTGTTCAAAATATACATGCAGGTTGTAAAAACTTAGTGTTCATAATAACAATGAATCGTCATTATAAAATATAGGTATATTTTGTACACTTAAATTTTGCTAGTCAACAAATAAGTTTAATGCGCCTGATAGTCAACAAGATAAATTTTATATCGTTTTAGTAGAGAAATGTAAGTTTTCAACTTCTAAAAATTATAATATATAACATCTAATTTCTAAAATTACAATATATAACATCTAATATCTATAATCTCTAATACCTTTGTTGACTTGTTTTACGTAAGCATCATAGATAAATTTGTTTAATGTTTGAAGTGAATTCTTACAGTGCATGCTATACAAGTACAGTACACACAAACAGACAGAGAGAGAGAGAGAGAGAGAGAGAGGAGAGAGAGAAGATGAGAGAGAGCGAGAGGATTACTCGTCATATATGCTTATACTGAAAGACAAATATTTGGTCTTAAAAATGTATATTTACCTAGAACTTGTCAAGATTTATCACTGTCAGACAAAAGAGTAAAGCAGCACTTGATACAAAAAATCTATTCATCTTCTATTTGTTTTTTTCTAGAAGAGAAGTAACGAATATTTTCCAAGTCTGTTCCCTAAATATTATAGTTACTTAATGGGTCTATCTCGCAGCGATTTAATGAAGGTGAATAATTCAAGTATTTTGCATGAATGTGTACTTATCCATATCTAATAGTTTCTTGTCACATTAGTTGGTTGTGGCACTGGCCTATTCCAGCAAATGTAATGTAACCAATACTAAATATTAACTCTCCGACTACTAATCAAAATATTTCGTCATGCAGAAATGCTAAAATATTTGTTTTGTGTTGTGTAGAGAAGTAGGGGCTTGAAAGACCCAAACCGCAATATCTTTCATCTATACAAGTAGCAACACTTCGCTGCGAGTTACGCCCCTTTGCGGGGCCAGCCAAAGGCCGATCGGTGAAAATATTTTTCCTACCAAATGTAAAAGATTATAATTGTGAATTATAGCGAATTATTGAATTATCATACAAGTTTATAGGCTGCCAACACAGGCGCTTGTTTCATAAACTTTGCAAAGTATGCTATATAATAACACAAGGTGTCCATCTTTTTTGGGATCGAAATGTAGGTCACCGCTATAAGAACTCGATATTTCTTTTATTCTCCATTTCAGCATCTAACAAACACATGCAATGTTTACCGGAAACCCCCTTCTTGTACCTTCTATATATACTCCCTTACCTCACCCCTCTATAACACTGACATTGACCCTCAAACTGAATGCTTCATTGCCCAGACTAAAAATCCACCGTCTAAACGACTCAAAACTTCCGGTTTGCCGATCACCGCGACGATGTTACAAGCCCTCTCATTGGCTATTGGTGGTCTCAAACTCTTTAAGTCAGTTAAAACTAAAAAAGGTTAGCCAACGAGAGTGCGCGTAGACATAAGACGAAATGGAGAATAAAAGAAATATCGAGTTCTTATAGCGGTGACCTACATTTCGATCCCAAAAAAGATGGACACCTTGTGTTATTATATAGCATACTTTGCAAAGTTTATGAAACAAGCGCCTGTGGCTGCCAATGTGAAAGCTACAGATACGAAAGTTACAAAGGCCAACGTAGGGAAACGTGACTTTTTGTCCGCTAGCCTGGTTCCCTGTCCCATGCTCTAAGCTCTACTGCCTTTAGTCAGTGAGCCAGGGGACCAGGCTATTTGTCCGCAAGATGGCGGTCAAGGACGTTACTTGCGCAAAGTGTTGATAGGGGTATAGAAAGTGAAAGTTCTGACGTTGTCACTTGATTGCCACTTACTATCAGGTTTAGTGCTAATCTTATTAATCCGAATATTCTACTATAATGTCAATGTCGCCTCCACCGTCGTCAGGTGAACGCGCGTTGTTGACTGGCCTTCGTTGCGGTCTATCGAACGTGCGTTGCCGACTGGCAAGTTTGGTGACGTAAATAAGAGTTGCCGAATGTTGAAGCCACACTATATGTTAACATGTCGAAATAAATGTTAGTGCTGTTGCAGTAACTGATGTCTCAACTGTAGCTAAATAATTTAGTCATGCAAAAATGATGACAAAGGCCCCAAAGTACAGTGTAATATATATTGTTTCAATATTGGCATTTGCTGATTTACATATGTCTTGTAATGAAATTGTGGTACTTGTGTGGTGCAATTGTAAAAATCAAAAGATTATTTTCAGATGAATAACTCCCTTTTTAGGTTCCCAATGACGTTATCAAACGCAAAGCAAAGAATTTACACTGTATTTTCTTTTATCACATAAACTCTTATATAATTATGTCGATTGTAAGTGGTATAAATTTCGAACACTCTTGGATCAAGTGCGATCCTTAGAGCCTCTACTTCTTTTGTTTGTATTTTTGTAAAAAAAAATACAAATGTATATTAATGGATATGTTTTTGTAAATGTCTTATTTAAATAGTTGTTAGAAAGTCTACTTTCTTTTTCCGTTACCTTTACGCTCTCTTTTCTCTCCATCTCGCTCTCCCTATATACTTTAGATTAATCACATTCCTATTCAATTCAAAGAATTTTCCCTCCAGTACGCACAATCTACACTGGGTTTTTAGCAAAGAGGAATGAAAAACAGCAATTACATCACTTTTATTTGAAATATTTGCGAGTGCAAGAATTAAAACAAGGACGTGAATGATGTTTTGTTGGTTGCATAAAACATCAGAAGTACAGAGAAAAGCAATTTGTCATATAACCATTTAAATTATCTAAGTTCCCAGTACACAAAAGGTTCTCTAGTTATGTAATTTCTAAATCATCTGAATGAATGTTTAAAATCCTATTTTGAGAAGCATTGTTGTTGTCGGTGAACTTTTTCAAGCATCCATTTTTGAAGGTTATATGCTACGTTTTCTGTACTTCCGTTGTATAGGAGTGGATTGTATTATTTTTCACTTCATTTTGTCCTTGATTTTGTTTTACAATTTGCTCTTCTTTATTCGTACAATGTTAATGACTTGGGGTATGTTTCCTCTCACGCTTGAATCGCCAAAGCTTCCATCGCTACGTCCGGATCCATAACATTAGCCTCGTTCCAGGAGTACATATATTTTATTAATCGGTTTGATTAAATGTTATGGAAAGAAAATCGCGAGTATTTGGGAATGTTTTCGTGTTCCAAATCGTTTTAATGTTTCTCTAGGACGGGTATTATCTTCACGAAATCTTTTGTATTTAGTCTTTCTCAAGGGATGAATATTATTCATCTTTAGGAGACCTTTGGTATACAGTCTTTCTCGTGGAACAAGTATTTATCTTTAGGAGACCTTTGGTATAGTCTTTCTCGGAGAACTAGTATTCATTTTTAGGAGACTTTTAGTATAGTCTTTCTCGGAGAACTAGTATTCATCTTTAGGAGACCTTTGGTATATAGTCTTTCTTGGGGAACTAGTATTCATTTTTAGGTGACCTTTGGTATACAGTCTTTGTCGGGGAACTAGTATTCATCTTTAGGTGACCTTTGGTATACAGTCTTTCTCTTGGAACACGTATTCATCTTTAGGA
>CAJDSM010000627.1:15660-26497 GCA_903981925.1 Ostrea lurida
CACAGTCTTTCTCTTGGAACACGTATTCCTCTTTAGGAGACTTTTGGTATATAGTATTTCTCTTGGAACACGTATTCATCTTTAGGAGACTTTTGGTATACAGTCTTTCTCTTGGACCACGTATTCATCTTTAGGAGACTTTTGGTGTATTTCTCTTGGACCACGTATTCATCTTTGGGAGACTTTTGGTATATAGTCTTTCTCGGAGAACTAGTATGCATTTTTAGGAGACCTTTGGTATACAGTCGTTGTCGGGGAACTAGTATTCATCTTTAGGAGACCTTTGGTATACAGTCTATCTCGAGGGATGAATACTATCTTTGGGAGACATCTGTTGTTTGTCTTCTCCAGTGGACAAGAATTCATCGTTGGTAGAACTTTGGTATCGTGTCTTTCTCAAGGGTGGGTATTGATCGTTTGGTATCCAATCTTCTAAGGGGACTAGTATTTACCTTTTGCAGACCTTTGACATCCTGTCTGATTGATTGATTATTTACTGTGTTACGTCCCACTCGAGAATATTTCACTCATATGGAGACGTCACCATCCTGTCTGAATGTTCATCTTTGGGAGATCTTCGGTATATGATCTTCCCCAAAGGACTAATATTCATCATTTGGAGACCTTGGATATCCAGTCTTTCTTAGTATAGCGGATGAGTGTTCATTTTTGGATATATTTGACATCGATTGCAGAACATTGGTGTACAATACTTCTCGGGGGACGAATATTCATCTTTGGGAGAAATTTGGTATCCGTCTTTTTCAAGGGACGAGTATTCATCGTTTGCAGGCCTTCGACATTCAAATCTTTGCCAAGATTGAAGATATACATACATTAAAAACCCACTTAAAAATCAAGTTTCCTAATTCCTGTGTAAAAATAAGAGATGTTCTTACTCTTTATAGGAAGACTGTTCAAAACCCATCCCTCCTATCCGTCAGTTTTATGTTGAAACAAAAGCAAAGTAGATACATGTACGATGAAAATATACTCTAGTATAAGCAAATGTACGTACCTCTCTTTCTCCCATAATTTTTAAATTTTATTGATGGTAGACATCTTTCTTTAGTGTTTTTGTTGCCGTGTGCATCGAAGTAACCATATGTTCAAAATGATTCAAAAACCCCTCAAATGACATGGATCTAGATCTCACGTTTTGTGTACGGGTTAATTCGTTTAATTATACTATTCGTATTTGAAAACTCGGACTCGTCAGTTTAGATTTGGAAAACGTTAACATAATATCAATGAACGACACTATCACCTAAGCATGTAAAGTTTAATCCATCCTGTGTTTTTTTAAATCATCAGTTTCCTCTCATAAGATTGTTGAGCATCGTATCTTCGTATCTTAGAAAGATTGAGATCGAGAGATCTCTGGTTGGAAAACACACAGAGGAAATGATACAGTCTGTTGTGACGTAGTAGAGTCTAGAATTACAAGTCACGTGTAAAAGATGCATGCCCTTGTGACGCAGTATGGAGCTTTGGTGTTTAGAGATTGTCATATTTATTCTTTGTAATAGAATATCCTCTTTAAAAATCGATGATGTTAAAATATATGATTCTAATCCAGTAAGTGTTCTGTAGTAAATGTACCACTATATTCGGTAACGATTTTCGAAATGGAATCTTTTAATGTGTCTGTATACGACACAAAAGCGAGGGAACTATGACTATGAAATTTATCCTAACGTCGGTTTCATATTTAATCAAGAATTATTTTTGAACACTATCACATAGTTTTATAAATGCTTAAATTACATCTATATAAAATGATCTTGTTACAACAGAGAAAATCGAACACGTCCTGGCGATTCCTTATTGATGGTGACGATTCAGGACGATCGACGCTTCTGGGTACCACGAAGTCTGATTCAGGGAGACTGACTCTTCTTGGAAGCACAAAGGCTGAGAAAAAGAGTCTTTCCCGTAGCTCAGTCGCCATTCAGCCAATAAGGGTGGGCTCCTACAAAGGAACTATAGTATCCGTTAAAATTCTCACTAGAAAAAGCCTGGACATGAACAGGTCCCTAAAGAAGCAACTGTACCTCAGGAAAGAGTTAACCCATGATAACATCAACAGATTCATTGGGGTTTGCGTGGAATCCCCTCATCTATATATAGTAACACAGTACTGTGCCAGGGGAAGTCTCAAGGTAAGATGCGTATGGTTATCATTTGACCGACTTCGGCAGGCATACAGTTATCCATTGTAAATTTTGTGCAAAGGTTAATATTTGTGATACGGGTTTAACAAAACCTGCCTTATCCTTCTCTGAGGTCGTAATGGTGGTCACTACGCGTGCGACAGAATGCCTTGCTCTACAGCGACCTTTTCTCTAATAATTTGGAGTGATTAATGGAACAATTTTGCTTAGAAATTACAGATATATTTTAGATGTTGTGAGTTTTGTATTCAGTTGGCTTTTCATCACTTAAAATTGTTGATAAATGAAAATTGGATTGCTTGAATAACTAGTAGCAAAGTATATTTTAAATATATGAACTTTGTATGAATGATATCGGGGAAATAAACTTATTAATAAAACACCCATCATATTTAGAGAGTAATACTTTGTATTCGTTGTATGGATGCGTTGTTGCATGTTTAATTCAACTGGCAAACGTTCATAATTTGCAAGCTGTGTCTAATTGATGAAAGTGATAACTTATTTTTTTTCGGTTGACATGCGTAAACGCACGTTACATTTTCCCCACATAATTTTTTTTCCGGTTTTCCCCACAAAGGTATTAGTAAAGGCACGGACATTAACTTTCAAATTCGTGACAGCATTCGGGAAGCATTCGCTGATAATAATTAAGTTTGATGATACTTTGTGTTAATTAATAGCCGTAAATTGCACATTTTATTTTATAAAGCAGACGACATTCGCGGCAACAACGTACAAAAATAAAACTACCAAAAGATAGAGATTATGATAATTTGGTATACATTTGTATTATCTTCCAAGACTCCGTATCGACTATATATAGAAACTTTTTGTATCTCTTTTCAATTAATGTTTTATCTTATAGATTGACAGTATGCAAAATCTCCTATTTACACTAATGATTGTGATGATAAGTGAGCATTTTATGTAATAGCTTTCTTCCTGTCTATTACGACCTAATTTCTCATGATAAATGCTCATTTACCCCATTATATCTAAAGAATTTCCCTTTCTTGCTGGAAGGTATGAATCTAGGTTGAAGAATTCTTCTGTAAAGAATTTGATATGCGCATGCCAGAAAAAGATGTATCATGTCTTCCGCCGTAATCAGCTTTCTAGTTTAGTTTAAAGATACAAATAAACCTTGACAGACTTTCTCCAATCTCCTCTTGTCTTAGGCTATTTTTGTTACGAATTTCATTTATTCTGTTCTCTTTTTTTAACTCTAGATTTTTCTGTTAGGATTAAGACGTATGAAAATATATCAAATTAAACTAAGAGTAAGCTGTAACCCACATTATTTTGCAATTATTCACGATTTGATTATCTTTTTTTATTTTTAAATTTTGTGATAAACGATAAAGAAAATTGTATGACGATAACTATATGCAACAACGCAACCTCCAAGATGATGTCAAACTTTTTTTTCCCATTTCATAAACTATCATGATCATCGAAGTACATAAAAAATAAATTACAGATAAAATCCACAGTTCAGTTGTGGTTGGAGCGTATTATGCAACAAAAGTGGACGGGTACTTAAAGTATTATTGGTGAATTGAGAAATTAGAATTGTCAATAACAATCATTCATTACATGGTTTTAATCATATGTTGCAATTCCTCTTACTTTTTTCAACAGAAGAAAATTGCGTAGATAACAGGCTTCACAAACAACGGCGAGCGAAACGTACAATAATGCGTCATTACTGGTATAACAAATTGATGTACTGCGATCGATAGTCAATGCTTTACTGATGACAATTAAGAGGAAACGTCTCAATTACGGAGGGTTTACTTTGATTCATTATTGCATCAATTACATCAAGTTTCGGCCGTGCGGGGGGTTCTACGTGAGCACCTGATTAAGTGACATGTTTTTAAACATTTCACAATGACAAATCGCAAACCACTACTGGTGCTTCAGATAAGGTTGGGAAGAAAAATAATGTACATCAAATGAAGAGTATATTATATTACTGATGATAACAATATTTACGATAGAAATGGATGTATTGTTTTTTTTTTTATTTGAAAAATGAAATGTTTGAAAAGCAATATTGTTTTTCTGAAAATTTAACCTTTCATATTCTAAAACATGCTGCAGAAGAACCGATATTTTAGAAGTGTTATTTTCCAACACTATACATGCAGTTATTTGTTGAATGAACACGCTAAACACCGCTACAAATCACTAATTACAAGTTATTAAAATTGCTGAAACCTTTGTTGAAATTTACAAGGAAACATTTTTATCACATTTAAATCATGCAGATGATATCTTACTTATTTCATATAGTACATTTTTTTTTGGTTATTTTAGGATATATTGAAAAACGAAGATCTCCATTTAGACGATATGTTCATTGCATCCCTCGTGGCTGATTTAGTCAAAGTAAGGTTTTTCTCTCTTTAATATATGTTTGTGTACTACATCACAAAGTACGTGTTTGACTATTGAACTTAATTGTTTTGTAGGGAATGATCTTCATTCATGAAAGTGAAATTGGTTTCCATGGAAACTTGAAGTCGTCCACTTGTTTAGTAGACAGTCGCTGGGTTCTTCAGATCGCCGATTTTGGGTTACATCAGCTGATTAGTAAAGACAGCAACACCAAAAGTGAAACTGATAGTTATTACGAAGGTATGTCCGTCCTCAATGAAGATGAGAGAGAGAGAGAGAGAGAGAGAGAGAGAGAGAGAGAGAGAGAGAGAGAGAGAGAGAGATGTTCGTCATCTGATGAAGATGAGAGAGAGAGAGAGAGAGAGAGAAAGAGAGAGATGGGAAAAACTTTTTTAAAAAATAATTTTTTAACAAACGTCAAACAATTGTGCAGTTTATATGACTTCATCCATTTAAACCAGAATTGTTATGGGCCGCACCAGAAGTGCTGAGAACAAAAACTGCTTGCCCCTATGGGAACCAGAAAGGGGATACATACTCATTTGCCATCATTCTATATGAAATCCACGGTCAAGACGGTCCATGGGGAAATTCAAAATACTCGCCTTCAGGTTTGTATTAACTCTTGACACAAGAAAAGTAACCTATAGAAATCATTTCAGAACATTTATAAATCTGGAGATATTCATTTTTGAGAGAGTAAAAAAAATATCAACTTGCTATAAAAAGTTAGTATCTCGTTATATAACGATATAGTTATCTCGTTTAATGATTTGCTATCAATGGAACTGAGTTATATTAAAAAAAAATTCCCCCCCAAAACTCAACATAACGAATGGAATGTATTCCCACCGCAAAGTAGGAATTCTGATGGATTCATCGATTACTTTAAGTATGGGATTGTATAATTCCACTGAGGGGACATGATTGAGTCTAGTCATTATGTAAGAAAATGATATCTCTGGCTTATAGACGATTGTTTTACTAAGACTATTATGTAAGACGATTTGTGGTCGTATAGATGTTGAGAAAGTGTTCATTTCTGACTCCAAACTACGGAAACGTTTAAGGGTCACCTCTTATTCTCAATTCACCGAGAAGTCGAAAAGTCGCCGATTTGAACAATTAAACAAACTTTTTGTTAACTCAATAAGTTTTCATATCTTTATGCATTACTACATGTAGTAAACGAAACATTTTTTTCTCGTCTTGGTTGTACTTAAATCAGCATGATGACTTGTAGCTAATCGCCAAAATTTATGAGCATACAATTGGCATAAAGTAAACAACTTTATGGCGACTTAAAAGAAATATAATCTCTTTAAAAGTCATGTACTGCAATATCTGTCACTCTGAAGAGGAATCTATTGAACATATTTTATGGAGTGCAATTTTTTGTTACAAACTTTCTTAAGTGATCTTGAGCGTTTTTCTACGAAACAAGACTGGTGTACAAATAGCTATTACTAAAAAAATCTTTTATTCTTGGTTTCATTGAAAACAATAACATGATACAAAATATTGTTCTATGGCTTAAATACTGTGTGTATACAGCAAGGTGCACTGAGACATCCTTGAGTTTGCGTGCAACAGTATCACAAAAGAAACTCTTTTACGAAACACTTTTTCCCTCAATTGGACACTACATGGAACGTAGACACCTTTTAGACTTATTTTCTCATATTTTGAAATCAATACAAAAAGTTCCACTGGTTTTACTATATATATGAATAACTTTATTTTATCGATCTTTCACGCAACACCTTTAGGAAATCACATGATACATGCAACACCTTCTTTCTCATAAAAATGGTGAAAAAAAATTTGATACCCAGTGGAACAGGTGGAATCAACTGCTCTCTCTCTCTCTCTCTGTCTCTCTCTCTCTCTCCTCTCTCTCTCTCTCTCTCTCTCTCACTCTCTCGTCTGCTTCTCTCCCTCTCACTCCTACTTCTCGTCCCATCTTACAAACTCACTGATATAACTCTCTCTCTCTCTCTTAAAACCTCACATATATTCAGTTACTCATTTGTTTTTTTTTTACTTTCTAGATATAAAACTGCTGTATATCTGATAAATGTGAACAAAAAAAAGTAATGTAAAATTCAAATAGGTGACGTTGAGTCAAATGCTGTCTGATGTGTTTCATAACCATTGTTAGGCCGTTATTCACACACTGATTTGACTACGGATTGTTCCGTTTACCTGATCAAGACTATGGGCTCACGGCGGGTGTGACCGGTCAACAGGGAATGCTTACTCCTCCTAGGCATCTGATCCCACCTATGGTATGTCCAGGGGTCCGTGTTTGCCCAACTCTTGTTTTTGTATTCTATTTAGGACTTACGAGATTGATCACTGTTCCTTATCTTTGCCTTTACATTTCGACCTCTTGATATTGAAACGGTGATGATCAGAGAACAAGAGGTGACCTCTAAGCGTTTCCATGTCAAAAGACTGAGTTTCCGTTGCCAAGAAATAATATACTTTTTATTCATCATTTTAGTTGATCACCAGTCGCTTTGTGCATCAATGGATTGCCAAATTTTAATCGTTAAATCGATGTTTCAACACGAAATCAAGTTGCATTTTTTATCGATTGATTGATTAATTATTTGTTTGTTTTACATTTTCCCCTCATATTGAGAGACGTCACCAGTTGTAGGTGAAGTACCACAAATTTAGACCCATGCTTAGCGCTCAGGACCGTAGCAGTGAGGGTTCTTTAGCATGCCAACGCCTGCCGTGACAAGGGACCCCCTTTTATAAGGTCATATCCGAAAGACCCGTGGTTTTCGCCTTTTAAAAATCCCGAGTGTTTGGCAAAGGAGCAGTCAATATCTCTTTTCAAGTCTTACGTTTGACAAGAAACGAGCGGGACTCAAACACACGATCTCCCAGTTACAAAGCGAACGATCTAACCACTTAGCTACCTCCACCGGTTCGGTTTTTCTTTCGAGAATATACATATACTGTGTATATGTAGGTATGGCATTTAATTATATAATCATCCATGACGTCATACCAGACAGAATACAGATTATTTTCAGGTTCAGAAAATTATTACCTTATGTACTTCATATTGAGATCAAGCATAAATTGAAGTTTTCTTTAAGTGAAATACGGCCGAATATGTCCACAGCAGCTTGGTTTATTTCTGCTATCAAAATATCGCGGAAAGTAAGATAGACAATCTATTGGAATATTAGCGAATATATAAGGTTACCAATGACTTCAGTCACAACGTCGATTTTCTGCAAATTGCTATACTTAATGACTTTATTTCTTTTTTTGTTTTTTACAACGTATATAATGTAGTATACATAGTTACGACTTGTTTTAGAACTAATTTTAGATATCGGGGACAAGAGAAACTCCTAGAACGTTTCCGTACGTTATCTCGTTATAATGAGTTAATTATCTATCATCTTGTCAAAATGTATTAGTTATCTTGTTATGACGAGATATTTTGCTGGGTATAACAAGATACTACATGTAATTCGTTATATCGAGAAAACCAACTCGTTAAGATGAGTTCAAGAAGTACCAATCTTTTCTCTCCGCATCAGGAGACGAAGTGTGATAATCCTAATGAAAGACAAATAGTATTGCATGCCATTTTGCGAAGATATAGATCACCATTGCACCATTGTTGCAGAAATTGTCCACCGAGTGAGCTGTGGTGTGGATGATGTACCATTCCGTCCGGATCTTAGCCGACTGTCCTGTGAGGATTTCATCAAACAGTGTATCACAGAATGCTGGCACGAAAACCCCGACTTCAGACCAGACTTTAAGTACATCAGATACCGCCTAAAGCCAATGCAACAGGGCCTGTAAGACCTTAGATATATATTAACAAATTATTAACATAACGGAGAAACTATGTGATTCAAATTATGATTTATACAGAAGAAATTCAGAGCTTTGAAATACTGCATTTGAAATTGTATGCATTTTTATTGCATAATTTCCAGAAAGGTAGAAGAAATGGGTTGTTTTTATTTATTTCTCTTCTCAATGGCATAAGAAACTAATCTTATATTCTTCAGTTTATTCTGCCAAAAACCTCATGCAATAGTTTCAGATCAAAAACCTGTTAGTCATCCAGCTTTACATCTGTATTTTTTGGTTTTATTGAAAAAAATTTTTTTTTTGTTTCTCCTCTAAAATATTAGTGTATTATAAGATAAAGGTATAATAAAAATAAGATAGTGCATTGAAAAATAGATCTGTATTTAATAGAAAAGCAAGTATTTTGAAAAATCAAATGTATAAGAATATAAGAAGAAAATGGAGAGAGGGTGCCTTTTTTGGTACTCTTCTACTGTCCAGAATAGAGGTCGGTGTTGACATAGTTTCAGCTTTTTCTGCCCATTTTTTTTTTTATTTCTTAGGGAGTTACCCTCGACAACTTCCCTTAAAAACCATAGGCCATCCTCAGGTTTAAATCTGATCTATTTTATCCTATCCGTATTCATCTATGTCAATATCGCAATGTTAACAATGTGAGCGACGTCGGCAAGTATTATGAGAAAGACGATGTTAACTTTCCAATGCCAATGATAGTGTGGGGAAATCCGAACTAAACATGGCTTCGACGCGATATATTTATGCTTATATGTTTTAATGACAAACTAATAACTCAGCTTGATGACAAACAGAATGATTCAGCTTATCCGTTGATAACTCTCCAAAGAACTAGATACACTTAAGACATCTGGCCCATAATATCGATGATTTCACTTGGAACGGCCTTGCAGTCAAATGAGGAATAGATTAGCAAACCAAAAATCCGCTCACTTTGATCGGCAAAATGATTCGTGTCATATGAATTGGTGAAGTAAGCATTGTGTTCAACGTAATCACAGTCGGACCTCTGACAAAAGCGAAGGCAGGATCGGGTGCCATGGAGGAGTAAGCATCCTCTGCTGACCGGTCACACCCGCCGTGAGCCCGTAGTCGAAACAAAGTAAACGGGGTTACCCGTCGTTAAAACTAATACGAAAATGACAGTCTAACAAAGGGTATGAAACAAGTCAGTCAACATATGACTTAGTGATAATTTGTAATCGCAAACAAGGTCATTATAGCGACCGTAGAATTTACAAAATGATTGAATCAAACGAGATTCGTTATAACCCTGCAACATCAACTTTTTTGTTAGTAGTTGGCCGCGCTTTAAAAAGTCCTCATACGCATTGCATGCTCTTGCGTATCGAATCAACTGAGAGACATACATACCATAAGCAGGTGATAGTGGTACATTACTACATAGAAAAGGAAAGTTGACGATTGCAAAGTCAAAGTCATCACGTCTATCATAATTATAATGTAGTTGTCAGTCTGCCATTAGAGTCAATATTAAGTAAAATATCCAAATATGAAGCAAATATCTCAGATTCTGTGATATCCTTTATTTCGAGCACGTCAGGATATATCAAATGGACATAATTATGAAAATTATGATTATTAATTGATAAGACATCTATATAGTCTCTATAACTATATGTAAGGTTGAAGGACACGGCAAGTTTTTTTTGTTTTTATCCCGTAACAGGTTTTGAACAAACTCATATGACGACAGCGTAAAGTTGGCATAAAATAGCAAAAAATTTATTTTTAATAAAATTATCCGCAAATTCTGGTGTTTTTCCTTTCAGAAAACATATAGCGCATCGTCGAGCAAATTTCATATTCAAGTATACTTCTCATCTTTAAATGATACATAATATATATTATTTTCATTTTGCTCGACAACTGCGCACATCCTTTCATGAGCAATAATCTGACATTTGACAGTTTTCAGGTTTATTTTCTAAAAAGGCTGGAAAATATCTTATTTGTGATGTCATAATGCTATCAAATTAGGAATCGCCTTCCAAGTTTGTTGATAAAGTATACCTGTCATATTTTTTACTTTCTTAAAGCGATGATAAAGTATATTCCAAACACATTTTATGGAGAGAAATTTTTTGGGCCTTTTTATGTATGCAATTGTACCTTGTTCTTTATGTAGCAATATTCTATTATCACCTATATCTCTCAACTGACTCGTTACACAAGAGCATGTTCTGCGTATGATAATCAGTTTTTAAATGGAGGCAGGCAACTGATAAATAAGTTAATGTTACAGGAGTTTCAACAGTCTCGCTTACAGTCAACATTTCGCAAAATATATGAACATTAGATTTCGATATATTGACGTTTTATCTATTAAAAATAATGAATTTCATTCATATTTCGATTCAATATAT
>CAJDSM010000627.1:26522-39587 GCA_903981925.1 Ostrea lurida
AATACGTAATTTTAACGTATCATCTGGTCTGTGTTTGATCTTTAAAAGACAATATGGCGGACAACAGTTTGAGTGACATGGACGCTATCTCCCCTGCGTGGTTGTCATCGTTACGAATTGGCAAGCCCACTGACAACCAAGTAGGCGTCACCGATAGTCCTCACCTTGTTACGTCATAATGGGCAATGATGGAATCGAAACAAGTGTACAACTCATTCAGCATGTCGATCACCTATAATTATACAGATGCACTTTTACTGAATGCCATATTTCATTCAAAATGTTAATCTTTAATACTGACGTCATTTGATAAGCATATTTGGAAACAGCTTGGATATTACTTAGCCATTTTATTCACAATTTAAATGGCTAAAAGTACATGGCATTGATTTTAAATCGAAAAAATAATTGTATGTTGTCATTAATACAATTTGACATGTAAATTATAAATCCATTGTATTGAATAGTAGTGAAGAAAAAGGCCTACGTGTAGTTTAACCGTATACTTTCACTCAAATAAACCCCTTGTTCCTATTTGCTCAAAACTGAATAACTTGGACCAAGAGTCATGGATTGACGAACACCAACACAGGCATGATATACTAGCCTGCATGGGCGTGCTCTCTGCCGACAAAGCGGTAAATCCCACGATGTCGCTGAAGTACATCGTCACCACAATCGTAGCTCTCCGGATTCACGTACTGCCCTCTCTTCAGTTTATTTGCAATTGTCTGAAATCATGTGAATCATTTACATGATTCTTATCACTTTTCTTCATTAATTAATACAAGAATACATTAACTTTTGAGTTTATGAATATTGCATATGTGATGATTTTCACAAATAGGGTATTACCAAGCTTTTAATTTCAATTTTCAAAGAAGTGTGTGTGATCAATCAGGAAATACTGATAACACGTTTACTGTCATAAGAACAATATTTATATTTGCGATAATCAATCATTGTAAGACACGACAATTCTATGAATAAATTATATTTAGTGCAATAATAGTAGATCACAAATGACAGCGTCAATGTAAGCAATCAATTACAAAAATCTTGATCATGACTTCGGCAAAACCTGCACGGTAGCATCCATTCTCTATCACGTGACTCTCACCTTGGTAACATTCTGTACAAGAGATTTTCAGTCATCTGTTTTTCTTCCGAAGCTGCTCAGTTCGCTCAGCAACCAGAGCCTCGAGATTGTTTGCATACTTCTCCATGATGGCCAGCATGGTTATCAAATATGTTTGGTTTCCTAGAAAGGTATCACAAATGAAAATTGATAATTAGTCATGTTTAATTTGGATTACTTGAGATCATAGATTTGCCAACATGTTTAGTATTGCGGGTATATACTATAGGAGCATCTCTTGAACTTCTTTTCCTTTTACAAAAATAATAAAAACAGCCGAGAATATTCTATGAATAACTACAGGAAGTAACAGGAATCGGCACTTTTGAGAAAAAAATATGTCAATGTATTCATTCATTCCTTTACAATTACTTCCGGGATATTACATTGTAGGTAAGGGAAGAACTTCTATATTCTCTGTGTAAACATGCAAATGTTTGTAACATAATGACTGTATATAATAGAGGATATTCAATATTTTTGTTGTTGGATAGAGAATTTATTTCACGAGTGAGACAGGTATTTTTTTTTATTTTGAACGAGTGCGAAGCACGAGTGAAATATGAAAAATCCTGTCTCACGAGTGAAATAAATTCTCTATCTAAACAAAAACATTGAATTTTCTATTTATTACATTTCCTTCCTTTTTAGCTGTCCAGCCTAGCCATGTTCATACTCATAAAACTCTGATACACATTATATCCATACATATTATAGGAAATTGCTACGCAGGGATTTCGCATAGAAACATATCGACAAAGCGAGAACTCGTCATTTCGGTTATCATGTAATTTATTGATCAGATCTAAAAACAAATCGATACGATTGACTTTTCTCGTAGTTTTTGAGTCGTTGCGAATCTAGGCCCAACACACATAAATAGATGTCGTGTAGCAGGAGAAACCTAAATCATCTGCGGCAATTGTTTGTATTAAAGTTTTAAAAACTACTTATAACTCAACAATAACTATGATAGCAGGCAACATTGTGCTAATTCGGCTAAACCCAAACACATTATGTAAACAAATCACAAACTGTCGATCGATATGTCGTGACGTCATCTATTACAAGACGTGAGTACTTTATGTATCGATAGGTGGATCAAACAATCCTCTAAAGTGAAAATTAAATTATTTTCGATTATCAAATAAGAAAACCCATGAAAACATTTAAAATAACGTAAAATTAAGGTATCATTACTACTGCGGATAGATATTGCGGCAAGTAGACCGGAAGTTGTTATTTTCCTCACTGTGAAAATAACACTTTTGTTATTTTTCAACTGTGAAAAATAACAAATTCTATTCAACGGATAAATTTCAATATTTCACTGCTGAAAATGCAATAAATATATGTAACACATTACCTACAATGCTGACAAGGTCGTGTCACAATCGCATTCATGTATGTTGCCAATATCTTTCATATAGTTTAATTAAAAGGTGAAGATAACAAAAGATACTTAATCTTAAAATTCCCAAAAAGAATACAAAATTAAGAAGTAAGGCAAACATGGACCCCAGAACACACCAGGAGTTATCCGAGTAAACATCCCCTGTCGACCGGTCACACCCACCAATGAGCCCTTTATCTGATGCAGGAAACATGTAGTCAAATTTAGTATGTAAACAACGGTCTAATAATTGTATGAAACACATCAAAATGCATTGAAACTATGAATATGTTGTATTGGTAATAGATTAAAGGCAAATATAACAAATAATGACCAATCTAGTATGTCCTAAATAGAATACAAAACAAGAGTTGGGCAAACACGGACCCTGGACACACCAGAGATGGGATCAGGCACCTAGGAGTAAGCATCCCCTGTCGACCGGTCACACACGCCGTGAGCCAGTTTGTCTTGATCAGGTAAACGGAGTGTACAATATTGTGCTAATTATATGTATTTTTCCTTTAGGTTTATCGATTACTTCGGCTTCTTACTTATATGATTCATAGGATAAATTTATCGAATATTTCATTGGTTACTGAGTTGTATTGATTCTATTTTTAGTTGTTAAAACAGGTAAAAACGTGTTTGGTCAGTTTTTACTAGGTATATATGTCGGGCGTCGGTCGGAGCGCAGTGTGCAGATTTCCCTTGCTGAGTAATCTCGGGAGATACTACCCGTGTGGTGCTATTTCATCCCCTTGCTGTGTGATCTCGGGAGATGTAAATGTTACCTGTGTGTGCTTTATTTCACTACCTTGCTGTGTACTTCGGGAGTGAATGTTATTATTACCTTAGTGGTTTGATTTGTTAGAAGCTACAACCTCAGTGACCATTTAGTACATTCATAGAACTCTACGAAGTTAGACCAACAGCACGGAATCGACTTTATCTTGGCGGGAAAACCAGGATGGATTTACACACAAACAGACTACGTGGAACTTCGTGCAAAGTCAAGTTTTTCATTGGTGCCGGAGCAACCTCGTGTGAATAAGAATCATGGACTCTACTACTAGGCTTTAATAATTTATGTATATTCTGTAAATAAATTGCAATTAAGTTGAAAATTCGTGTTGTCCTTGATTGACAAAGATTCATCACATTTACTACAGTGGCAGGTTTACAAAGACCCCAACACAATTCGGGGTTAATTTTGACACGCAGCAATCCGTCGTCAAATCAGTGTATGAAAAACGGCTCAACAATTGCTATGAAAACATAAGACAGCATTTGACCCAATGTAGGCCATACTGGCAAACTAAAATTTTTATAACCATGGAATTTGCGAAAAAGCTTCCTTTAAACGTAACTGTTGAAACCCCTGCAACAACAACTTGTTTGTAAGTAGCCTGCCTCGAACAAGCTCTTGCGTATCGAATAACGTTGAAGAGCATACACATCAATATGCAGGGTGACGATGGAATATTGCTACATAAATATGGGAAGTTAACGATGGAGAATTGAAATCGTTCCGTTTGTCATAACAGTAAGTTGTTAGTTTGCCGTTAATGTCTATCTTCAATAAAATATCCAAGTACGAAGCAGTCATGAAAGACGCTGTGGTTTCTTTTATTTCTAGTTCGCTGTGGATATTATTCTTTTCGCAAATTCCATGGTTATAAAATTTTAGTTTGCCAGTATGGCCTACCATTGGGTCAAATGCTGTCTGATGTGTTTCATAGCAATTGTTGAGCCGTTGTTCATACACTGATTTGACGACGGATTGCTGCGTGTCAAAATTAACCCCGAAGTTGTGTCTGGCGTCTTTGTAAAACCTGCCACTGTAGTAAATGTGATGAATCTTTGTCAATCAAGGACAACACGAATTTTCAACTTAATTGCAATTTATTTACAGAATATACATAAATTATTAAAGCCTAGTAGTAGAGTCCATGATTCTTATTCACACCGAGGTTGCTCCGGCACCAATGAAAAACTTGACTTTGCACGAAGTTCCACGTAGTCTGTTTGTGTGTAAACCATCCTGGTTTTCCCGCCAAGATAAGTCGATTCCGTGCTGTTGGTCTAACTTCGTAGAGTTCTATGAATGTACTAAATGGTCACTGAGGTTGTAGCTTCTAACAAATCAAACCACTAAGGTAATAATAACATTCACTCCCGAAGTACACAGCAAGGTAGTGAAATAAAGCACCACACAGGTAACATCTTACATCTCCCGAGATCACACAGCAAGGGGATGAAATAGCACCACACGGGTAGTATCTCCCGAGATTACTCAGCAAGGGAAATCTGCACACTTGCGCTCCGACCGACGCCCGGACTATATATACCTAGTAAAACTGACCAAACACGTTTTACCTGTTTTACAACTAAAAATAGAATCAATACAACTCAGTAACCAATGAAATATTCGATAAATTTATCCTATGAATAACATATAAGTAAGAAGCCGAAGTAATCGATAAACCTAAAGGAAAAATACATAAATTAGCACAATATTGTGACACTCCGTTTACCTGATCAAGACAACTGGCTCACGGCGTGTGTGACCGGTCGACAGGGGATGCTTACTCCTAGGTGCCTGATCCCATCTCTGGTGTGTCCAGGGGTCCGTGTTTGCCCAACTCTTGTTTTTGTATTCTATTTAGGACATACTAGATTGGTCATTATTTGTTATATTTGCCTTTATATCTATTTACCAATACAACATATTCATAGTTTCAAATGCAGTTTGATGTGTTTCATACCAATTATTAGACCGTTGTTTACATACTAAATTTGACTACATGTTCCTGCATCAGATAAAGGGCTCATGGTGGGTGTGACCGGTCGACAGGGGATGTTTACTCGGATAACTCCTGGTGTGTTCTGGGGTCCATGTTTGCCTTACTCTTAATTTTGTATTCTTTTTGGGAATTTTAAGATTAAGTATCTTTTGTTATCTTCACCTTTTAATTAAACTATATGAAAGATATTGGCAACATACATGAATGCGATGTGGACACGACCTTGTCAGCATTGTAGGTAATGTGTTACATATATTTATTGCATTTTCAGCAGTGAAATATTGAAATTTATCCGTTGAAGGTACAAAAAGGCGAAGTTAGACATTGTGTCAAACGTATCATAATCCAAAAAATAACAAAATCGAGTGTAGGGCAACCGACTCGACAAAAGCGAACGGTAGGATCAGGTGCCATGGAGGTAAGCATCCTCTGCTGACTCGGTCACCACCCGCCGTGAGCCCTTAGTCGAAATAAAGTAGAAAAATAACAACTTCCGGTCTACTTGCCGCAATATCTATCCGCAGTAGTAATGATACCTTAATTTTACGTTATTTTAAATGTTCATGGGTTTTCTTATTTGAATATCCAAAATAATTTAATTTTCACTTTAGAGGATTGTTTGATCCACCTATCGATACATAAAGTACGTCACGTCTTGTAATAGATGACGTCACGACATATCGATCGACAGTTTGTGATTTGTTTACATCTACAATTGTGTTGGGTTTAGCCGAATTAGCGACAATGTTGCATGCTATCATAGTTTTGTTGAGTTATAATGTAGTTTTAAAACTTTAATACAAACAATTGCCGCAGATGATTTAGGTTTTCTCCTGCTACACGACATCTTTTATGTGTTGTTGGGCCTAGATTCGCAACGACTCAAAACTACGAGAAAAGTCAATCGTATCGATTTGTTTTTAGATCTGATCAATAAATTACATGAATAACCGAAATGACGAGTTCTCGCTTGTCGATATGTTTCTATGCGAATCCCTGCGTAGCAATTCTCATAATATGTAGGTATAAATGTGTATCAGAGTTTATGAGTATGAACATGGCTAGGCTGGGACAGCTAAAAAGGAAGGAAATGTAATAAATAGAAAATTCAATGTTTTTGTTGTTAGATAGAGAATTTATTTCACTCGTGAGACAGGATTTTTCATATTTTCACTCGTGCTTCGCACTCGTCAAATAAAAAAAATACCTGTCTCACTCGTGAAATAAATTCTCATTATCCAACAACAAAATATTGAATATCCTCTATATATACAGTCATTATGTTACAAACATTTGCATGTTACACAGGAATATAGAAGTTCTTTCCCTTACCTACAATGTAATATCCCGGAAGTAATAGTAAAGGAATGAATGAATACATTGACATATTTTTTTTAATTTTTTTTCCCTCAAAAGTGCCGATTCCTGTTACTTCCTGTAGTTATTCATAGAATATTCTCGGCTGTTTTTATTATTTTTGTAAAAGGAAAAGAAGTTCAAGAGATGCTCTATAGTAATATACCCGCAATTACTAAACATGTTGGCAAATCTATGATCTCAAGTAATCCAAATTAAACATGACTAATTATCAATTTTCATTGTGATACCTTTCTAGGAAACCAAACATATTTGATAACATGCTGGCCATCATGGAGAAGTATGCAAACAATCTCGAGGCTCTGGTTGCTGAGCGAACTGAGCAGCTGTCGGAAGAAAAACAGATGACTGAAAATCTCTTGTACAGAATGTTACCAAGGTGAGAGTCACGTGATAGGAAATGGATGCTACCGTGCATGTTTTGCCGAAGTCATGATCAAGATTTTTGTAATTGATTGCTTACATTGACGTCTGTCATTTGTGATCTACTATTATTGCACTAAATATAATTTATTCATAGAATTGTCGTGTCTTACAATGATTGATTATCGCAAATATAAATATGTTTCTATGACAGTAAACGTGTTATCAGTATTTCCTGATTGATCACACACACTTCTTGTAAAATTGAAATTAAAAGCTTGGTAATACCCTATTTGTGAAATCATCACATATGCACATATTCATAAACTCAAAAGTTAATGTATTCTTGTATTAATTAATGAAGAAAAGTGATAAGAATCATGTAAATGATTTCACATGGATTTCAGACCAATTGCAAATAAACTGAAGAGAGGGCAGTACGTGAATCCGGAGAGCTACGATTGTGTGACGATGTACTTCAGCGACATCGTGGGATTTACCGCTTTGTCGGCAGAGAGCACGCCCATGCAGGCTAGTATATCATGCCTGTGTTGGTGTTCGTCAATCCATGACTCTTGGTCCAAGTTCATTCAGTTTTGAGCAAATAGAACAAGGGGTTTTATTTGAGTGAAAGTATACGGTTAACTACACGTAGGCCTTTTTCACCACTATTCAATACAATGGATTTTATAATTACATGTCAAATTGTATTAATGACAACATACAATTATTTTTTCGATTTAAAATCAATGCCATGTACTTTAGCCATTTAAATTGTGAATAAAATGGCTAAGTAATATCAAGCTGTTTCCAAATATGCTTATAAAATGACGTCAGTATTAAAGATTAACATTTTGAATGAAATATGGCATTCAGTAAAAGTGCATCTGTATAATTATAGGTGATCGACATGCTGAATGAGTTGTACACTTGTTTCGATTCCATCATTGCCCATTATGACGTATACAAGGTGGAGACTATTGGTGACGCCTACTTGGTTGTCAGTGGGCTGCCAATTCGTAACGATGACAACCACGCAGGGGAGATAGCGTCCATGTCACTCAAACTGTTGTCCGCCATATTGTCTTTTAAAATCAAACACAGACCAGATGATACGTTAAAATTACGTATTGGTATACATTCAGGTATATTATTATACTCATATTTTTATACATTCAGGCATATATGTATCTGTATTGGTATACATTTTGGTATATACTGAGTAAATATATTCGTAGTGGCATACATTCAGGTATTAGTGTATATTATGTAAGTATATCCATGTTCAGATATTTTAAAAAGATATTCAAATTATTATATATTTATGTTTTCTATAGCGGGCTTTTTTCAACAGGGGTGAAATTTTGTCTTATTTTAGCGGTTTAGTTAATTTTGATAGTAAAGCACCCAATTGATACGTAATTTGGCAAGAAATCTACATAGCAGTTGCTTTTATGACAATGGTACATGTAGCACCTTTCATCTTGAGAGGTAAATAACTACTGCACCACTTGTCCCCCCCCCCCCCCCCGACGATCGTAAAAAAGAAAGATGAACATTAATTAGACGTTTTTAATTTTTAAAATAGTCTATCACTTGCCATTCAAAGTTATGGCAATTGTTAATTTTTGAAAAGTAGATCAAAGCTCAAGGTCAGGAGGTCAAAAATTTTGGTACCAGTGGAAATGTGAAAGCCCCATTACTTACCATTCAAAAGTTAGGCCAATGCTAAAGTTTTTCCTGCGGACAAACAGACAAACTAACGGATAGGTCAAGAACTATATGCCCCCGAATAAAAGATTCCAGGGGCATAAAAATGTTTTGGCACTCCAAGCCCGCCCAAATATATACCGCGAAAATATTTGTTAGAAAATCACCAAAATTTTCGGGAAAAAACCGGTATACGGTATATATAATGAGTAAACACACTTCCAAGTAATAAAGCTGTGTCATCGTTTCAATTTTCTATTAGAATATTGAATTTGGTAGTTAAAATTAGTTGACGTTCCAACTGATTTCACTACCTATTGCTTTTGTTTTTAAATGATCGACATCTCCCTGCTCTACTGGGTGCTGTGCCCACAATAAATAAAGCCCCATTTGTACCTGACAGTACATGGAGAACTTAGTTAAGAATGCGCCATGGGACTTTGTTCTAGAGTTATATGAACAATGCCAAGGTCTTTGGAGATTGGAATCGAGACACAACCACAGGAAGCTCAAATAATACAAATACATGNCTTTGGAGATTGGAATCGAGACACAACCACAAGAAGCTCAAATAATACAAATATTGCGTACGAATTAGGTTTATAATTGGACAATATAAAGGTCACTGAAGGGAAAATTGTGAAATTCTTGACTTTAAAAATAAAATACAAAAACCCAATGCTTCCAATTTATCCCTTTCCCTTTCTGAACATCGTCAACCGATGTTATTTCAAGTTAGTTCTTCTTTAAGTGCATTTTGACATTTAGTTCTTTGATTTCAGGTCCAGTTGTAGCAGGCGTTGTGGGTTTGCGCATGCCCCGTTACACGCTATTTGGAGACACAGTCAACACCGCATCTCGTATGGAAACCAATGGATTACGTAAGCAATTGACAGTGAAATATTTCATTATTTGTGACATATCACAACACTCCCAGATGACATTCATCGCAGACCTTATTGTGAAATAAATTACTTCTATAAATCCGGTAAAACTCATTTTGAAAGTAGTCCAATATTTTGTTACATTGATTGATTTCTTTTTATTTCCTCTTGTTCTTCCAATGATTAAATAAAATATGACAACAACACGAAAACGGATCTTTGCAAATACAGGATTTGCAAAGATGTCTATTTAAACTGCATATATGTGTATACAATTGACGCTTTAAAACATCCATTGTAGGCCTTTTACAGTGTATATAAATCTAAATTGTTGAGCTATATAGAATTAATTAGCTAACTATGAAACATCTAAGAAACATCTATCCAGTTGTTACATCATAATCAAAAAAGGTTTTAATATCCACTGTCTAAAGAGTGCGCTTTATTTGTCTACATCGACCACAAGTGTACACTGTTTACATATTTTGTTAGCTGTAAAGTATATACATGTAACAGGGTAATTGAAGTATACTGTATCTAGTCATTCAGAATCGGAGAGTAAATGAAAGCGATACGAGGGCGAGTGGATAAGGAAACAAACTATCAATACATTTAATACATGATTTGTTCCCGGGTACAAAATTACACACGTATCGAGATTGGTTGATTATTTCTTTGTTTTTCGTTCCGTTGAGAATTATTCACTCATATTGAGACGTGACCATTGCCGGTGAAGGGCTGCAAATTTAGACCTATGCAACAACAGCATGTTGGGTCCCCAAATCCCATAGCAATGAGCAAATGGCAACCAGAACATCAGTATGTTGCGCCTCATTGAAGCGTTGTAGGTCAAAAGATGATTTTCTTTTGAGTCTGGTGACTGTAGGTGAGACTTGGGTTCATTATTAAGAGTCAAGGAATAAAGCTCAGAGTCGTCAGTGGGTAGGGTCTGGTCCCTGAGACCAAATAAGTTCAAGACGCAACCATCTGCTGGTAAGGTGATGACCATAATATTATGGAACGCAAAAGGCGTCATTATGTTGGACGTTTTACCCAAGAGAAGTACAAAAACTGGAGTGAACTATGCAAACATGTTGGACCAGATGAGAACCACCATCATGAAAAACGCCGAGGTAAATTCTCTAAAGGTGTTTTGCTACAACTGGACAACGTAAGAGTCCACACTTGCATGCTGTAGAGCGAAACGGGTATGAATTAACACCAAATCCTGCCTATTTTACTGACCTAGCTCCTAGCGACTTCTTCCTATTCCCAATCTTGAAAAAAGATATCCGTGGACGTCATTTCAGGTCTGACGAAGAAGTCGTGACGGCAGTTAAGTGGACCAGTGGGTGAATGGAACGGACTCTGACTTTTTCATTTCTGGGCTGATGGCACTTGAATAGACCGTTGGTCTAAGTGCATCACACTAGAGGGCGATTACATCGAAAAAGAAGAGGTGGATCTCAACCGGAAATAAGTTAGGCTGGTTACTCATTGACTCGCCTTCGTATTTGCTACAGTCATAAAAATTGCGTTCGGTGCTAAAAATCTCAATATTTTGGAGTATGACCCGTCCTTTTTCAGATGCATGTAGGTATTTATAAATACTGATCAAAACATATTTTTGTAAAAAAAATCTTAAATAGAGTTATTTATTTTGTACTTTATTTGCATTAATTAAAATCGTTGACTCTCCAATGACAATCTCCTCAGCTGCTGAATGTCCATATTGAATATACTACACTACACCAAATTGCACTTAATGGCGTAAACAGGCTACCCGCCGGGTGTACAGTGGTGTATACAAATCAAGCGCAACATGTTTCGGAAAAGAATAGTACAGTAAAACACAATTATAGCGAATCTCCGGGTCAAGCGAAAAACAATTCGTTTTAACTAAACTTCTTTATATTCAATACAATTTTCGTTATTTTCCTCTCTTATGGAAATAAATTCACAAGAAGCGTGAATTTGTTATCAAGCGTGTTTTACTGCATCTCCACAACAGTATGCTTTAGTAAACAAATGTAATATATTATGTGAAAGCTAGGGACATAAATGACTTAGGTGAAAAAAACCAATACAAGATTTGGTTCCAAGTAACGTACAGTACTAAAAGAACCTAACACAGGTGTGATTACCATAAATACCGCTTATATTAACTGTGTAGTATGTACATGACAGTTTGCGAAATTAATTAATGTATGAAAAGGGTCATCTATTTAAGGAAACATACGTAATAAATGTCTGCATACCTTTGTTCCTTCCTCCTGTTTTCAATAAATTATTTTCTGTCCCGGTAATTGGTAATAAGAATATTGACAATTGAAATGATGTAGCATGTATAAATGTCTGCATATCTTTGTTTTTTCCTCCTGTTTTCAATAAATTAGTTTCTGTTCCAGTAATTGGTAATAAGAATATTGACAATTCAAATGATAAGAGAATTCACATATAGCATATTTCGGTTTGAGCATCACTGAAGAGCCATAATTTGTCGAAATGCGCATCTGGTGCATCAAAATTGGTACCGTATATGATTTATATATATTATTAAACACGTACTTTGAATTCTATAATATATCTACTGTACAGGAAACATTCAGCATCTGTTTGTTCCTTAGAGGTTTTTTTTTACATACTATTACAGCTTTGAAAATCCACTGCAGCAGCCAGTTCAAGGTCCTTCTGGATAAGTTGGGAGGGTACACTTTAGCAGAGAGGGGATATGTCAGCATGAAGGTAAGGTGGATAAGATAAAAAGGCGACGATAAAGAACAGTAATCAATCTCGTAAGTCTCAAATAGAATACAAAACAAGAATTGGGCAAACATGGACCCCTGGACGCACCAGAGGTGGACCAGGTGCCTAGGAGGAGTAAGCATCCTCTGTCGACCGGTCACACCCGCCGTGAGCCCATTGTCTTGAGGCCAAAAAAATGTGTGTGTTTACTGTCATCCGACCGACACTATTTTACCACCCCTACCCTAAAAAAATTTATCGGAAAGATTTGTATTTCCGAAATTGTCTCTCTCCAGAGCCTGGCTATTATCCCACTTTTGCACAAAGATAACAACACCCAAAGCAGTTGACAGGCTGTTTAAAACTGTAAACATACAAGAATTACAAAAATGATAATACATACACGTATACACAAACACCAAACATACGCATTATCCCCCCAAAAAAAATTCAATCCGATTGCCGATCCTATTTTTTTCTCCAGCAGGTGACAGTGAACACACATTTGGGGGGGGGGGGGCTGATTAGCAAACGGACCAATCCGTAGTCAAAATCAGTGTATGAAAAACAGCTTAACACATAAACAAGGAACACATAACTGTCTATTACAGTACAAGAGATTCTTAAAAACTCTAAAGAACTTCTAGT
>CAJDSM010000628.1:0-13763 GCA_903981925.1 Ostrea lurida
TCAGAACGTGTCCATGCCCCTTTAATGGATGTGTGCGGAATTTTGGATAGTGTGGTGTATCCCATCGAACTATCCGACAGACACCTGTGCGGAAAGTTTTAAAACTAGAAAAGGAGGCAAAAACATTAGAAGAACCTGCTGAAGTCACGCTGCAAAGGTAAGTTACATAACATTAAAAAGTTTTGCATATTTTATACGTCAATTGGGCTACCCACCCCTGTGCCCTTTAATCACATGGACGCGGTCGCGAGGTTTTGGCTCAAGTGGGTTAGAGCTCTTCGGCCTCCGCGATCGAAAAGGTCAATGCGTAGTATCGAGCCCCGATCTCGCACACCGGACCCGCGTGAAACCTAAAGACGTTAAAATAAGGTGTTGGATTGCTCCCCCCCCCCCCCCTCCCCCCCCCCCCCCCCCCCCTTCGCCAAGAGCTCAGGCATTTTAGAGAGTGGAATCACGGGTCTTCGGGATATATGACCTCTAAAACGGCAGGATTCCCGTGTCGCAGCAGGTGTAGTCACGCCAAAGAACCCTCAAAGCATAGGTCTAAATTTGCAGCCCTTGATCGGCAATGGTGACGTCTCAATATGAGTGAAATATTCTCGACGGGACGAAAAACAACAAATAATCAATCAATCAATCTTGTCACAATGGCAAGTCAAACTCGTTGATAAAATACAACTTACTTGATTCAAATACACATATAGACGAACATTTAAGAGAAACAAAGGGATCTTTAAATAAACGTATGTCGGGTAATAGATTTGAAATTAATAACGGAGGCCACCGACTTCTTTATAAACATTTTAATTCTCCCGACCATTCCATCTTATCTATGAAAGTGAGAACTACCAACAAATTAACGACAGATCGATTATTAAAGAATCCCCAACAGCGGTCATCAACGACGAACCCCTAGATCTAGAAACACTACCATTCCCTATTGAAGAAGCATCCATCTCAACTTCCTAGGTGGATACAAGCTTGCCCAAGATAGGCACATTCTACAGAATCGAGTACCACCAGATGATATTTTAAAGGACTGGTTTGAGCTCAAGGACACATTTGAAATAACCTTGCAATCGGTAGAGCAAATATCAGATGCTGAACGAAAGGGTTTACACATTAATATGAAATATATGGAGGAAGTTCTATTTTTCGAGCCATCAGAAGAAAGAAAATCTCAAGTACAAAGTTTATATACGGAGCTCGGCTATTTTCAGAGTCAGGGTTCATCAAATGTTTGTGAAATCTGTGCAGTAAACAACATTCTACAACAATCGCCAGTTTTATTTTACCATCGAGGATATGATCAAAATTGCGGACAGACTTTGCAAAATCCCTCGTACGGTGTCCTTCAGTATGGTGAACCTATGCGATACAAGAAAGGATTTTACAGCATTGAGGTTATCGGAGCAGCACTGGAAAGTTTAGAGGTGGAAATGGTTCAACTAAATCCCCAAAGTATCCATTCCTTAAATGCTGAAGAAACAGGACGGGCTATCATTGACAAATTAAGAGAAGAATATGGAAATGTTTCTCTATTTCTATGACCACACAATCAACAACATTGGATAGCTATAAAAGCAGCTAATGGAGACATCTTGATCATGGACTCAAAAGCAAAGGCACCTAGGAATGTGGGATTAATAGAATCACTAAAACCTGTTATCCTCCAGGCGCGGCGTACTTCCTGTTTAGCAAAGATAGCAGCAGGACTGAGGATAGGATAGATAAATCATATGTTGACTGATTTGTTTCATACCCTTTGTTAGACTGTCATTTTCATACTAGATTTGACGACGGGTAACCCCGTTTACTTTGTTTCGACTACAGGCTCACGGCGGGTGTGACCGGTCAGCAGAGGATGCTTACTCCTCCATGGCACCTGATCCTGCCTTCGCTTTCGTCGAAGGTCCGTGTTGCCCTACATTCGATTTTGTATGTGTTTTTTGGACTATGATTACGTTTGATACTTTGTTACTTCGCCATTTTATATTCATTCTCTTCACAGAAAGTACAGTTTTGAAAGAAATTGCCCAATATTCAGTATGATGTGCAAGAACCAGCTCTGTCTGAGAATTTATTTTGTTAAGGAGATTAGGCAGAAAAGTCGAACTCCTAGACGATTCATTTATATCACTATAAAGTTATTTATATAGTACAGGTTGAGACCTATAACTTACGCAAAAAGCAAAAAAAAAAAATGTACTCCACAATAAAGAATGACTATCATTACTACATTTTAGTATGATCAGAATTTTGTAAAGCTAATGAATTTCCAATAAATAAATAGAAATTAAGCAATATTTTGGGAAATTAATAGAACTCTCTATCTCTCTCTCTCTCTGAATACAAGATAAACAGCATGACATTTAACTTCGGACATGACAAAGTTCAGACTTTTTGCTACCCTTTTTATCAAAGATACAGAAAACAAATTCAGTATATCTGGTAGGATTTTTTTGGCAGTATCTTCTTGTTCAAAGCTAAAGATACTACAACTTGTACATTAACTTGTACATTTTAACGTAGACTTAGAATGGTGTTACTTATTGCTTACCCCCTCCGCCCATCTACATTCTTGCACCCTTTCTAGGCTATATGTTTAATACAATCAGTGCAGTATTACTGAGTAAATATTTGTTTCCATGTCATATTTTTATGTTAAAAATATTTTAGAAAACGTGTGTTATATTACGAAAATTCGATTTCAAATCAAACTCACTACTGCAAAACAAGATTCTATATTTTGCATCCTGGATTTTAAGAGCTCCAAGAATCTGGGACAGTAATGACATTCACTATCTCAGCAGGTGACTGGCCAATTTCTTGGGAAACGGTCATTTTGAGTTATATTTTTATCAGTCCAGAAAGTCGCGCATCTTACTAGAGTTACCATTGACTGCGTGTGTACAGAGTGAAACAACGAAAAGGACTGTTTAGACGATTAAATGTAAGTGTAGTTTATTTTATAACTATCGTACATACTATAGTTTGATTTTAGAATGGCACATGATTTTGTTTGTGTGTGAACATTACGTTACAAACTCATACGAATTGAGTTTTTAGCTGCTGATCTGTAGCTCTCTAGGAATATATTGAGACAGACCAGAGCTATAGATACATAACAATTTATGATACAGATACTTAGTCTATTTAGCATTTTTCTACCAAAATATTTTGACAAACACTCTCTTAAGAGCACTACTACCTGCATGGGTGCAGGGGATATCTCTTCTCAATAGTACGTGCCTGCTATTACATGTTGTTGTATAGGATATCAATACTAAGCAAAAAATAACCTGTCTGATAATGGAATATCATACAACCAACCCGTGGGAATCCGGGTTAGAATAGGTCCTCAGCATCCCCTTGCGTGTCGTAAGAGGCGACTGAATGGCGGTCATTCGGAAGAGACCACAAAAACCGAAGTCCCGTGTCACTGCAGGTGTGGCACGATAGAGATCCCTCCCTGCTCAAAGGCCCTGAGTGCCGAGCATAGGCCTAAATTTTGCAGCCCTTTACCGGCAAAGGTGACGTCTCCAAATGAATGAAATAATCTTGAGTGGGACGTAAAACAGTAAATAATCAATAAATATAGTGTTTAGTGCTATATATTTTCACAACAGATACATGTATATGTATGGATGTCTAGTATTCTTGATTTTGTACAATTCCTTTATGAAATTTTAAATAGCTTATTGTTTTATCTATGATCTGGACTGCCGTTGATTAAGGAGAGGAATATACAGTACAACAATAAGTATACAGTAATGAAAGAATGTGTTATAAAATATTTAAAACTAATGCCGAAACGACGAGGACCGAAACTACTACGGGCCGAAATAAACTAGGGGCCGAACGAAACGACTAGAAATCGGTTTTGGTTCTTAAATGCATTCAGCGGTAAATAAATATATATCTGTCAGTCCGTTTCCGTTGAATTATCCGCTGGTAACCCGCGCATTTATATGCCAGAACCAGGCCTGCTAAAACGGACGGTCATTGAAGCAAAGGTCTAAACTTATACCTTCCTTAAGTTAGAGGCTAATAAATTGTATGCATGGTGAAAATATATATGAAGAGCGCTTATTTTCAGGTTTGAGTTGAGGCCATTCAGCATCCGTATAGAGCCTCGGGAGTTATCGTAGATGATGCTTTCGCAATTACAAATGAAAACGATTTGAACCTGCCAAATCAACAATATCTCCAGAGGGCTGCAAATCGTATCAGACAGAAGCTCAGACCTGTTGAGCCCAAGGATCTGGCTTTTGAGGTATCTGACATCTTAGTAAATGAAGTAAAATTTTGAAATCATATCTGAACCTATTTGTGAATGGATATTTAAAACAGCATGGTTTGTAGTTGACGTAATAAAATTATGATAAACGTCAAAAAACCGTATCCCATTTCCAGTTTTCAAGATGATTCATACACTGTCATATTTCCAGATTGACCAACAATTCCTGGCATGCGAGGACTTCTTAAAAGGTGATCTGAGGGTTGACAACGAGAGACATATCCTTTTCGCAACAACCCTCCAGATGGAGCTCTTGAAAACGGCAAAGAAATGGTATGTTGACGGAACATTCAAGATCGTTCGTCCACCCTTTGAGCAGCTTTTCTCCATCCATGGCTTCATCCAAAAGGACGAGTGCATGAAGCAGGTCCCTCTGATGTTCATTCTAATGTCGAGACGCCGAAAGAGGGACTACGTAGCGGTAAATCATTATATCAATCATATCATATATATTTATACTCCTGAAGACTTGTAGAAACTAGTCGAGTATACTCAATCTTATGGAATACTACTACTTGTGTGGATTTGTTATACTTGTTATATATATTATTTATTTTTGTACAGGTGTTCCAGAAGATAAAGGATCTGTTGCCTAATGTAGCGTGGAGGGTTCATAATGATTTTGAAAGAGTATCATTTAATGTTTGATTTTAAGTTGAGGTAATTACCTAGCGCGGATGTCTCATAGGTTGATGACGCGAGATTTGTAAAACTTTTTCAGTGGTTTAGTGGTCCAAGAAAGTTTGTGGTGATACTGTGCACACCCGAAAAAAGAAGAGAAGGATGTCATTTTCTTGATGTATAATATTTATGTAGTTATATATAATTATAAATTATTATTTTCAGCCACATGGACTGCTGTCCAAGAGGTGTTCCCAGGAGCACGAATCCAAGGCTGCGCCTTCCACTGGGGACAGGCAGTGATGAGGAAAGTGGCAAACCTTGGATTAAAGACGACTTATGAGGAGCGACAGGCCGTTCACTGCCTCATCAAAAACCTGCTTGCTTTACCATATTTACCACCTGGCCACATTTCGGGAGCATTCAACAACTTGAGACAGCTTGCCAACACACCTGCGCTGAGGGAGCTGTTTCAGTATGTGCAGGACACATGGCTGGACAGTGACATTTGGGGGATACGTCAGTGGTCGGTTTTCCGTGTCACTGTCCGCACCAACAATGATGTTGAAGGTAAATATATATATTTAATAATTCAAAGAATTTTGTATAATGTAAGCATTTTCTGATATAACTATAACGTTTTCTTTTTTGATATTTGCTTAAGTACTTTTCTTATTCTTTAAGGATGGCATCGCAGGATGATTGGGAAAGCTGGGAAGGCTAAACTGCAGTTCTACATCATAGTTCCACTCCTCTTGAAGGAAGCTAACCAGCTCTCCATCATAATGCGGTTGGTGGATGAGCAGCAGCTTAGCCGGTACCAGAGAAGAACCTACCGAAGAATCCATGGAGCCCTCTTCGAGTTGTGGTCTGAATACGAAGACAACAACATCAATACTTCGTTGTTTTTGAGGAGGGTTGGACACATCATAGCCCCAGCTGTGCCAAGGCTGGAGCAGTAAACAACGAGGCAGAACAGTTTCATATCTGCTTAGACTTATTTTGCTGTTTAGTGTCTTGCTCATGTACCATGCTATGCGTGTTTACTATGTTAAATCTTAAATATGTTCACAAGATACATGTATAGATGTTTGATATTTCTTGCTTTTAAAATATCCTTTATGAAAAGTTTAAAATGGCTTATTGTTTGATTGAGAAGAGGAATATACAATGCAACAATAAGTATAAAGATGGGAGTAATGAATGAATGTGATATAAAATATTTAAAATTAAGGCCGAAACGACTAGGACCGAAACTACTAGAGGCCGAAACTACTAAGGGCCGAAAAAACTAGGGGCCGAATAGAAAGGGCCCGAAACGACTAGAGGGATATTTATCGTGCCACACCTACTGTGACATGGGACCTCGGTTTTTGCGGTCTCATCCGATGACCGCCCATTCAATCGCCTCTTACGACACGCAAGGGGATGCTGAGGACCTATTCTAACCCGTTATCCCCACATATGACTTAGTGACAATTTGTAATTGCAAACAAGGTAATTATAGCGACCGTACATTTGCGAAATGATGACTTTAACCAAGATTCCGTTATACCCCTGCAACATCAACTTTTTGATTAGTAGTTAGCCTCGCTTTAAAAAAATCATCATACGAATGACATGCCCTTGCGTATGCGAGTCAAATGAGAGACATGCTCCCCATAAGCAGGTGATAGTGGTACCTTACTATATAAAAAAGGAAAGTTGACAATATTGCATTCATCACGTTTATCATATAATGTAATTGTCATTTCCATTTAGAGTCAACATTAAGTAAAATATCGAAATAGGAAGCACATCTGTCAGATTCTGTGTGTCCTTGATTTCAAGTTCGTTCAGGTATATCAAATGGACATAAATTGTGAAAATTATTATTGTTAATTATTAAAACATCGTCTATATGCCTATAAGTAAGGTGAAGGACACGGCAATTTTTTTTTATCCCAAACAGTTTTCTGAACAAATTCTGCTTCGTATGAATATAAAAATAAGTCAACCAATAAGGGGCACAATTAGTGCCCATAGGAATAACAACTATATGTTGGAAGACATGGTCCTCAAAGACTACTTAAATATTATCTATAAGACACCCAAGCATGTTCTTAATATCTACTTCAGAGTATTTGTGTGGGCAATCAGAGTGGTTTCTGAACAAAATATGTATCCTGTTTCCCAATGACCAGAACTTGTATTTCGGGTGCCTTTTTTGTTCAAAAAGCAATTATCAATTCTGCAAAACCTAGATTTAATTATCGTGAGGAATTGTATGTACAAATGGTGGAAGAAATCATACGTTTTGATGCAGTCAATTTTAGAAAAATCTCGTGACTTGAAGTTTCTATAAGCTCTTTGAGTTTTGAGAATCCACATCTGATTGAACACCACTTCAGGAATATGTAGTGGAACAGTATATCTGAAGTGACTCTTTAACAGCTGTTAGTAGTTTAGTTAGTAAGTAAGGAGAGAGGCTTGGTAGAGCACTTACTTGAACCAGCGATGTATCTTTGTTTGTAGAATTCTTATGCAATTTCGGAATCCAGTAATGGTATGGTAAATCAAAAATGGATCCTGATTTTTCGAATATTGAAAGTATTGAAAACAGAAAGGTGATTTGGAAGAATTCATCTTTAGTCGGATTCCCAGATGTTGAAGTAAACCCTAGTTCATTTAACAGACAAGTATATAGTGCTTTTACAAACAAAGACAATGTTGTTACTTGCTTTATCAGCTGGAACTAGTGTGATTTAAACTACTCAGTGTTAAAGCCGGTTATAAAAAGTGTCATTGAAGCCGTTTTCTTAATTGTGCCTTCGCGTCATCCTAAGGGCCCTGACCGGCAATTAGTTTCACCAACAGCAAACTTTGGGGATATTAGCGAAAACACGGCCAAAACCGTGACCGTCATAGCAGATTCGTCAGTCGTCTGCACAAAAATTGAACGCTTAAGGTTCGACTGATATATATATATCATCCAAATCAAAGTCCCACTGAAAGAGCTCCAAGCACTAACTGGTTTATTGAATTTTTTGTAATTAGAGCCATTCCAGCTGTAGAGCCTTTGTCAGACGGCTATACGACGCTTCCTGTGGTCTATCAAGACACCATCATAAACGCAGGCAATTCAGAAATGAAGGCAGACATTGAAACTTGGCTAATTTTTTGATGGCATTTTAATGGGTCACATCATACAAACCAGTAGACTGGACACATGATTTCGAATTAGAACTTTTTCTGACAGTGCAGGCTGTATTCGAGTTGGGATGTGGTGCTATCTTAGGTCGGCAATGGGCAATATTGAACTGGCCTGCTCAGTGGAAGGGGTCGGAGATCATTAAAAGATATTACTTTCCTCGAGTTAGTTCAATAGCCATGGCTTTTGATATTTGGAGCAAACAATTAGCCGGGAAGCGTGTAATCCTCCATCAGACAACCAAGCCCTCGTATCTGTTCTCAATTCTAAAACATCCAAATCAAAACGGGTCATGCATCTGTTAAGGAAGTTAGTCCTTGCAAGGTTAATGTACAATATTCAGTTTAAGGCAATGCATATCGCAGGCCAGTGTAATGTTAAAGCAGATTCTCTTTCTCGACAGCAATGGTCACGTTTTCGAGCCAGCTTCCCCACCTCAGAGAAAGAACCAACAGCAATTCCCCTGAGCTTTAAGCAAGCAATCTACAGCTTAGATCTCAAGAGCTCTTGAGCTATGCCATTTCTCAAAATACCAAGAAATTGTATGACACTGCATTAAGGGCATTTAACACATTTCGCAGGGCTTGCAGCCACAGAGCAATGTGGCCTCCTAATGCTAACGACTTATTAGATTTTGTTTCATATTTATCGCTTAGGCTTTCTCTCCCCAATACCATCAAGTCTTACATATCTGGGATATCTTATTTTTGCAAGCTAACAAAATTTTCCAGACTCTACTCAGTCATTTTTGCTCAGAAAAATCTTAGTTGGGTTGAGTCGTAGGGCATATATACGGATAAACGTAAACCATTGACTTTGTATCTTATTAGGTATTGTCCAACTGCTGCCTCGATTTGCAAATCCCCGTACGAATCTGCACTTTTCTCTGCATATTCACAACTGCGTACTTCGGTATTTAGAATGGGTGAATTGTGCAAAATTCATTGCTAGACCCCGGTCATGCCATTGAAGTCGAGAACGTTCAGTATATAGAATGCACAAATTCCATTCTCATTTACCTTAAGCACTCTAAAACTGACCACAGAAGGAAAGGGGTACCTACACCTCAGCCTACATGCCCTGTGAGCAACATCAGGTCATTCATTCAATTAAGACCCAACCTCCCAGGTGCGCTTTTTGGCCACCTCTCGGGTAAACCAGCGACTAGGTACCAAGTCGAATCTGTTTTCAATCTTGGCTATTGGGAGGCTTGAGTTTAGATAAGCGTGTATACAAACCCCACTCTTCTGCATCGGCGCAGCTTCCTCCCGCTTGGGCCATGGGTCTTACGCGAGCAAGATATTGGTAGCAGGTTCCGATGGAAGTCTCGTTGTCTGTTCAGATATATTAGGAAATGAGTTTTAAATCCCCAATTTTAGGCCTCAAGCCATTTAGGAGAGGGGGTGGTGCGATATCAGAAAACATATTATCTATAAATCACATTCACATTGTAGGATCGAAAAGAATTTGGATTATCGGATCTTCCATAATTAAGCATGCATTTTGTCATGCTAGAAAATCAGAATTTGGTGCCAACTTAGAGCTAGATCGACACAATGCATCCATATTTTGGCAGGGCAAAGGGGGATGAAGGCTGGAAGAGATTTATTCAAAGGTTAAGACATTGTTAAAGGTAGAAGATGCACCAAGACATGCTCGTTATCCATTGCGGAGGTAACAACATTCCAGTAAACAAAGGGGCCAAGTCAAGTGACTTGCGCTTCAAACTCAAGGCAGTGTTGGGCAAATTAGCAACACTGCAACCTTTAACAACCCTGATATGGTCTCAATATTTACGCCTCTGATTGGAGGGGGGAATCAATCAAGCCGCCCATGGAAAGAATTAGAATTCGAGTTACCGTCACGTGGCAACTTATTTGCTTAGGTCAGGGGGAAGTACATTAGGTATCCTGAGTTGCATCGGGCTAACACAGACCATGTTTTTTCGCGATAAGGTCCATCTTCTTCGACATGGGAAATAACTTGTTTTTATTTAAGATTGCAACAGCATTGCAAACCTGTTTTGACGGATAATTCCGTTGGTATCTCCAAAAACTGTCGGCGAAAACGGGCCGTGCTGCGCTATGGACTGACGATTTTCACTTAGTCATAGTTTTCTTTGTCGAATTTAATGTCTCTATTTGCATTTTCATAGACTATATATGATAGTTTGTGACATCTTATTGTCTACTTTATTCACCTAGTACTTGTTCCTTGTTGAAGTATTATTTATCGTTACCATATGGTTGAATGATGCTAACATTCAGCGGTTGGGCCTATAATTTTTCATTCACATTTGGCTCGAGGAACTTTGCTTATTTACCTAACTTGCCTTCATTTTGGCTTGTTTTTTGCGTAGTGTTGCCCTACTGGTGCGCAGACTATGCAGAGCGCATAGTCTCGTGGCAGCTTTTGGCTCACCAGTAGTGTTCAGCAGTTTTGTTTTGCATTTGACCTCAAGTAATTTAAATTAATGAATTGTCCAGTACTAGCATGAATTAAACTGGTGAGATCTGTGCCCAGGGTTCACCAGTTACTCTTGTATTGTCGAGGGCTGCACCAAATAGCAGTAATTGATGCTCGCTCCCTCGTTATTGTTTTATAGCACCGTGGCCAGTCATAGCCAATTAATCATTGATGAGTACTTTATTTTTCTTTATTGTCTTTAGCACCAAGGTTGCTCGAGATTGGAGCTCAATGCATCTTTGTTATAAGTGATTTAACTACTCAGTGTTAAAGCCCGGTTATAAAAAGTTGTCAATTGAGCCGTTTCTTAATTGTGCCGCTTCGCCGTCATTCCTAAGGGCCTGACCCGGCAATTAGTTCACCAACAGCATAACTGGTTGGGGATATTAGCGAAAACACAGCCAAAACCGTGACGTCTACGCAGACTTCGTCAGTCTCTGCACAAAATTTCAACCCTTCCCAACCACACCCATTTTAATCGGAGTTATTAAAATTCAATCTATAAGTAATTGTAGCTTCCGCCTTTTCGTGCTTTTTGTTCTTTTTTATTAGTTTCAAGATTACAAGTTTTGGAATCTTGCGTATCCATACCCCATTACAATCGGTCACGGCTGGAAATGCGCCCTCGCGTGGAATAACCACTGACCAGGCAAGCTATTTTGGCTCACAGTAGTGTTCAGCAGTTTGTTTTGCTATTTGATCTCAGTATTGTAAAGTTAATGAATTGTCCATACTAGACTGATTAAACTGGTGAGCATCTTGGCCCAGGGTTCACCATTCCCTTGTATGTCGGAGGGATGCCCAATAGGCAGTAATGATGCTCGGCTCCCTCGTTATTGTTTATAAGGCAGCCGTGGCCAGTATAGCCAATTAAAATCATTGATGAGTCTTTATTTTTCTTATTTCTTTTAGCACCAAGGTGCTCGAGTTTGGAGCTCAATGCATCTTTTTATAATGCACGTTTTTATGTAGTTTATGTAACTTATTTACCACTTCCGGCTTCTTAAAGACAGAACGGTAAATAGTACGCATTTTCCCCACTTAGTGGTTCATACGTGATTTTAATAATTTCCGAATACTTTTGATCCATTCAGACAAAGTGTCAAGCTCCTCTCCCACAGATTTTGTCCAACGTCTGGTGTATTCAATATTGAAGAGGTTATCACCTGAGGTTTGGACTAATGTTAATGTTTGGGAAGTGTATTTTTATTTCAATATTGAAGCGGAATTGGGAAATAAAAAAAAAACTAATGTTGTCTTGTATATTAGCAATATCAATCAATCTTTACGCATATTAGATAAGTAATCTTTCTTATAAAATAAAGGTTTAATACATGTTATGGAAATAAATGATGACCTTTTTAGCATTTGGTGTATGTAAAACCTCATGATATCGAATTAACAGTTTAAAAACAAATATCTGAATTAATGTCAATTTTTAAATTTTTACGTAATTTTCAAATTGTCTTAATATTTAAAATGTGAGTAAACAAATGAAAGGCATGGATCAAATTATTCAATTAATTGCCAAAATATATAATTTTCACATACAATTTTGAGTAAACTGACTGAAACTTATTTTTAAGAATCGGTGTTCTATTTGAAAAATACATCAACCAAATTAAAATATCTAAATTAGTTTCAAGTTGTATCATAAATACTAAAACTGATATCTGCATAACGGGTATGAAAATAAAAGGTATACTGGATGAAACAGAAACTGTAAAACCATACAGATTTAGAACTATTCGAATAATCAATCCCGACACAAAATAAGATAAGATAAGATATTATTTATTTCCTCCAAATTAATGGAGAGTATATCATAATCTAATTATATACTTATATAAACAGAGCAGAAAAAAACATATTTATATTATGTACAAAACTGAATTGAAGTTAGTTATTGGAAATTATAGATTACGACAGTCTATGACAAAAAAAAAAACTTTCACACCACTTATGTAATATTTAGTCGAACTGCATCTCCGACGTGACTCTTTAACGACGACGAATATAATTCGTTTCTAAAATAGAGAATTTCTTAAAATTTTAATACAAGCTAGAGTATGCATTAATTACATTGTAGTTAAAATCCATGAAAAAAGCATAGGATCATCATTCATTATTTTCAGCGGGGAGCGTTTCAAAAGTAGGCTATGAAAACACGAAATTGCAAAGAAAATAATAGGAAATTTCCTGTTTGCAATATAGAAATGATTTAAATAAATTCTAAAATAGAGATTGTATCCAAATTGAAGAGTGATGGTAAGGACACATTAAAGTTACAAATTATAAAAAGAAAGTGGCATGTCATCAGCCAAAATTTTTCAGGGGGGCGTGTCAAAGGGCGATTTTTGACAATTCTCAATGAAATATGTTGCCAACGAGAGAATAAATAAGTATTTTCTACTTTTAGCGTCATATTTTTCCATTATAATAACTATTTAGATTTGGAGAATGTCATTTTTCATGTGTATAAGCATTGAATCATTGTATAATATTTCAGGGGCGGTTTCAAAATATGTAATATATAAACTGTTGTAAATGCAATAGTTCAAAACATGGCATTGCGGCTTGATACGACGAATTTGTAGTACACCTACAATGTTTACACTTCATTGTTATTATTATCATTATTTTCACAATTGTTATACTTTCTAAATAAATGAAAAATTTAAATACTAGGAATAAAAGCAGCGTATTCTTGCATGAAAAGAGACAAACCGCAAAAATGTACTTGTCGTCCAGTTGGAAAATATAACACTTTGTTCATTAATATCAGTTTTCTATAGAAAACCGCTAAAAGAAAAAAAGATAATTTTATTCCTTTGACAATTTTACATGTATTAATCTAAAAATAGGATTTCTAAAACATTGCGTACATGTATTGAATGTAAATGTATGTACAAAATGTACACTGTAGGTGGTAATTGGTATTTGTTTATTCGGACACGAATAACTAAAGTTCAAAAAAAAAAAAACCAGCATTATTATATCTCAGTGTATTCTCTGTATAAAAAGAAATGAGATAAACTGACTTTTTTGCCATATTACATGTGCCTCTTTCGTGTGACAAGTTCTCTGCTATCTACTCTAGGGATAGAGTTCAAGCTATTCAACGACAACATCGATTTCCCGCACAAATCGGCATTGTGACGTCAAATACAAAGACCAGTGATATGA